>SEYY01002082.1:0-27500 GCA_009176605.1 Armadillidium nasatum | reverse complement strand
AAACTTTTTATATTTTGCATGGCGTTAATGTTTTCCCTGGGAAGTTCAAAACCACCTTTTCGTTTTTGTAGATTTACTCTTTTTGTAACAGGGTGAGCCAAAATGTTAGACCAGGTGGAGCCAAATTTTCACTTAATAGAGGCTAACATTTTAAGTAATATCTCCATATTGGTAATTCTTATACCAAATTTCATAGAGATTGATTTGTTAGGGATACTTTAAGGTACATTTGGCCTTTCCTGTTTTTTTTTGTGAAAATAATATTTCACCATGAAAATGAATCCGAAAAATTGTGTTAAAAATCGAAGAAATTTCCATTTTCGTGGGTGTATTATTAAAAGAAGGAAATAATTTAACGATATAAAATTTTGTGTGATGATACATACTAAAGTATGGTTTAACTTAAATCTTATTTGAAGTTGGGTAAATATTTTTAAAACAATTTACAGGGTGTTCAAAAATCAATTTTTCTGAAAATCGGTAACTTTGAACCTTAATATCTCTGGTTTGGTAAGTGCTAAAAATCTGAAATTTTCACACATTATACTACTACCATAGATGTTCCTTCACCTGCAATATTAACTTTGGTACTTGCTTGTTTTAAGAAATACAGCCATTCAAAAATGCCCCAAAAAAAAAAAAAATTTTAAAGTTGTGTTATGATACCTATAATTATAGTTATTATAGTTCAAGACAATACATAGACAAATGAAATAGTGTGGCATCAAGGAGAAATGAAAACAAAGTTAAAAAATTTTAATTATAAGGTTAATATACATAAGAATGTACCATTATATCTACTTTAAATGACAAAATTAACTCAATAACTTTTAAAAAGTTGATCTACACACACACATATATATATATATATATATATATATATATATATATATATATATATATATATATATATATATATATATATATATATATATATATATATATATATATATATATATATATATATATATATATATATATATATATATATATATATATGGAAGTCGTCAGGGAGTGACAGGAGTGGGCAACTGCCCCCCTAGAAGCAATTACTTTTAGAGTCTATAAAACGTTTTCTTTGTTGTAAACTTGACACTAATTGGCTTGCTTGAAACAACGAAATAAATACTTTACTTGATCTATCTAGACTAACTTAGTTTGCTTTTATTATGTCAAATTTTAATAATAATACTTACGCATCCTTCGCATGATGAAAGACCAGACCAATCTCCTCGACGAGTCAAGATATGAGGACAAATTTCTGAGCTGGCGTTTCAGTGGATGACAGCCACATTGGTAGAAGATACGTTGGACAGTCACCTATGATTTCGACTGAGAAAAAGAAACAGTTACTGAAGGATTGTTGGATTCCACCGAAGACCTATAATTTTTTGGAAGATGCTTACCCTTTTAAAGAGGAAATTCAATCATCAATGGCTGGAGACATATTCTCCATGGCTGGCATATTCCAAGCACTTAAAGGGAGCATTTTGAAGGTTTTGTATTTTATTTCCCTCCAAATAAAAGTTCGGTCAGAGGGTTCCTGGGCTATTTAATAATAAGACCTTTCACTAAATATAAAGATGTTCATGAGGTTTGTAAGTGGCATACAAACACCGAGTGGCATAAAACTGTTGTTAAAGCTGCAACATTGTTCCCACAGGATTTGCAGGTAGTCATCCAAATTAACCAGTTTTCTAAGAAACCATATGAAAAATAAAAAGGTATTACCTTCAATAATTTCATATGACATTTTCTGGTACGCACGATATATTGCTTATAGGAGTAAGCATGATGACGAGAAAGTGCTGAAAGATTTGTGCCGTTTACGAATAGATGCAGGAGACCAGTCATTAAAAATCATTTTGAACATGGGGGGAAAAAAATGCCACATACCAATCAGTTCAGATCAGAATAAGATCATTTCTTTATGTGGTGGTATTATAAAGGAAAGCATCGCTAAGGTCAAGGAAGAGTGCGCGAATAGCTTACTAGCAGATGAAACCGCTAATAATTTTGGGAAGGAACTGTTATAAATAGGGTTGTGGTATTTCGACAAAGAGATTGATAAAATCAAAGAGGAATTTATTGGCTTTGTAGAATTGGAAGAGCTTGAAGCCATTCCGAAAGCTATTGACGATTTTGTCACGAGCGAAGAATAGGATCCCGAGAAATGCGTGGGGCTATGGTTTCGATGGGTGTTCTATGATATCTGGCAAAGAAGGTATAGGGTCAAAGCAATTTTAAGAAAAATGTATAAAAAAATATTGTTCTTTCATTCCTCTTCACACAACTAAATCTGGTTCTCCTTAGTTCTTCTACTGAAAAAATTTCTGGCCTCTTGCTAAAAATATTTCTAGCCACTTTTGTAAATCTTCCTTTCCTCCTCTTATTCGATATAATGGATCTGTAGCTAACACTCCTACTGAAAAGGCCAATTTCTCCATCTAATTTTACCCTGGATGATTCCGGCATCTCTCCTTCTACTTCTTCTTCTCTCAAGTGTCCCATGTCTTTACCCGGGATTACATATGATCAGGTGCATGAGATCCTAGAATCTATGAACATAAAGGAGGCAAATAGTCTGGATGTCATACCTCCTCGCGTTTTGAGGGAGTGTGCTTTCGAGCAGGCGCCTGTCCTTGTTCAACTCTACTCTCTCTATGCCTTAGTACAAATTCTTTTTCTCAGTGCTGGAAGCTCCCAAATGTTCAACCGATCCCGAAAAAAGGTAGCCGCTCTGAACCTTTGAAACTCTTCCTCTACTTTCATTTTCTTGATTACTTGATATCTCACTCCCTTCTTTAGATCACCAGTATGCATTGTAGATTAGGCTTTCGACGTTCGATGTCTACTGGTGACATACTTTCCTATCTTACTGATCTATGGTCTTCTGCCCTTAGAGACTACGGGGAGTCTTATGTGGTGACGCTTGACATATCCAAGGCTTTCGACCGGCTATGGCATGCGTTACTGCTCTCTAAGCTCCCATCCTTTTGGTTTCTTCCTTCTTTGCTTACTCATGTCTACTTTCCTCTCTAATAGCTCCGTATCAAGACTTGTTGATGGAGCGACTTCTTTTTCCCTATTAATTGTTTTGTTCCTCAGGGTTCTGTTCTATCTCCAACTTTATTCCTACTTTTCATCATCAACCTCCTCAGCTGTACTTCTAGCTCTGTTCACTCTTATACTGATGACTCAACTCTACATTCTTCTACTCATTTCAAATCTGCTCCCTCTTTTACTTCTAGAGTTGCTTCTCGTCTTCAACCTTACAATTCCATTCTTGCCGATCTGGATGGGATTTCCCGGTGATGCCACCGCAACCTTGTGAAATTCAATCAACTCTGAAAACTCAACTTCTTCACACCTCTCTCTCAAAAACACCTCCCAGCTTTCCTATCTCCTTCGACGGTTCTCCAATCTCATCTGTGAACAACATAAATATTCTTGGTCTGAACACAACAATAAATTATATTGGAAACCTTATATCCCAAAGATTGCTAAAGTGACCTCTAAAAAGCTGGGAATTGTTCAGATTGTGGAATTTTTTTCCTTCTGAACAGTTACTCCAATTATATAAGGGTCTTACCAGAAATATAATCCATTTCCCACATTGAGATTACAATAATTTTTTGTTGGCCTCGCGCATTCTTCCGTAGAAAGAGCGATAATAAAAGAAATATAGTAAGAAAATATATAATCGAATATATTTTCTTGTTAATGAATAATTTTATAACATTTAAGTTATAGTGTGTATAATAAATAACTTTCCAAGATAAAGTAAAAAGTATGAGAATAGAAATATACACTGGGGAACATATTTCTATTTTTTGTTTATTGTTACACATTTCTATTTAGGTTATCCAGATATTTGCACCTTTATTGCTATGTCTACTTTTATGTGTAACGTCCTAAAAATATTTTTAATGGAAGCATTTTAATATTATTAAAAATGGTTAATTTTCTGCTAAGACAACATGGAAGGTATATTAAATATCCCAGTTTAATTGATTTATGGGATAACAGAGCCAAGGCAAAAGTTTTTTTTAAACAAATCTGACAAGCAAGAACTTCGCTTAATGTCGGGGGGAAAATGTAATTAATCCACCTTTAATGATAAGGGATAAAATCCTATTTTTCCTCTGCATATCAAATTCGGAATTTAAACAATTTATATATAATAGTGCTTAGATACGAACGGCAAGTGTTTTAAAATGACAAAGTTTTAAGTTATGAAAAAAAATGAAGGAGGAAATTTTTGACCACCCACGCAAGTAAGACGTCATGAATAAATGCAATAAAAATAGTAACCAAACAGAATTGAAATTAATATTCAGCGTACTCAAATTCACCATAGAATCATGTGTTAGGTAACCATTCAATAAAATAAGTGTTAAAAAGTGTAATATATGCGCACTGTACTGGGTTGGTGTTGGTCCTGCCAGTCGTTAGAAAGGGGAGTTACGAAATTTTTTTTTATACATCTGCCGTAAGCTCAGCGGTAGAGTACTCGCCTAGCAAGTGAGAGTACCAGGGTTCGAGGCCTGGTCGGGGCGGGAAATGTGAGCAGTTTCTCCTTCTGCTTAGCTCCGAATAACTTAGTCGTTTAAACGAGTACACCAATGAAGTAGTCTTGTCGCTGATCTCTAGTTTTCTAATATTCCAAATGACCGGACATTATATAT
The DNA here is from genome assembly GCA_009176605.1 of Armadillidium nasatum. Classification (NCBI taxonomy): domain Eukaryota; kingdom Metazoa; phylum Arthropoda; class Malacostraca; order Isopoda; family Armadillidiidae; genus Armadillidium; species Armadillidium nasatum. The sequence continues at coordinate 22,812 of SEYY01002082.1, read as the reverse complement.
TAAATACACATCTTCATCGCCTCAGAATGTCAGATACTGATTTGTAATGTAATTATTCAGAACCGATTTTCATCTTTTTTTTTTACAGAAAAACTACAAATGCATTAAAATGAAGAATAAAGGTAGTAAAAACTTCTGGTGAGGACTATAACATTAATTACTGACATAGCAAATATCTGTACTTAAAACTAATGATATCCTTATTTAATTCAAACACTTCTGCTTTCAGATGTGGCTACCTGCAGCAATATATTAAAATTGTTATGGTTACGATTATTGGTAAAGCATAGCTGCCCTAACATATTAAAAATGGTAGAAAGAACTTTAATATTTATATTTTTGGAGTGAAAGCCTTAATAATAATAAAAATAATATAGATCAGATGGATAGAGAGATTATAGACAAAATGGGTTTAAGCCATTTTACATTAGACTTTAAATTCAAACGTAAACGACTTGTTTCAAGCTATTTTCTAATGAAAGTCACCCTAATATGGCTATATTACAAACCCACAGCCCCTTTAATCAGCCGAACTGTAAATAAATTTTTGATTAGTTTATAATATACGCATGTCAACCATTTTCTAATTGGAAGTAATAGTCTCGTGACTCATCCTATTTTAAACATATAAATTATCATATATTAAGCCTTTTTAAACAAATTGTATAGTTTTTCCTGTAAAACTTTTTATCAAGAAAATAAAGATTCTTGATTATCAAAATAACGCTTTTTCAACAAAGCCATTTTATATTTATTTTCCCGATTTTGAAGAAATATGGATTCTTGATTATCCACAATTTAATCATTGATCTAAATTACTATAATTTTAATTATATATATAGATCTTTGTTCAGTGTTTTATATTTTTTATAAAATAAATGTATTATACTGGAAATTATATAATTTAAACTTTCATTTTTATATATAAATCATTATTGGACTGTTGCTAGATCATACACAGTTCCAATCTAATTTACTTTTTAACCGCCATGTCCTAGTGGCCAGTGAGCACAACTTGCTATCTTAAAGGTTGCTGGTTAGAGTTCGATATCAGAAATTTTCTATATTCAAATATTTCATTAATGAAAGGTAAGTCATCCTTAGAGTTCTTTTATTTCTATGCTTCTTTAGAGTTAAATATTTTGATATTAACTTTTGGAAATCTGAACATATATTTTATCACTTGGAGAAACTACAAAGTTGTTTAAAAAAAAAAAAAAAAAAAAAAATGAAAAATTAGCCAAATGAAATTTAGCAAAAGTGGTACGACCTAACTTTAAAATATACTTTTTAAAAAAGTACCATAAATGTTAGTGATTTTTTATATAGGTGAGAGTGATAGAAAAAATAGTTTGTGCCGAAGGTATCATTGTTGAGAAGCTAAAACGAAATTACCGATGACTGAAAGGATTGAGAATAAGTTAACCTTTTTTGGCTTTGTAAATTTACTATCAAAAATTTTTTTAATCTATATATTTATTTAGACTTAGAATCGGATGAATTAAATTTCCTGTGTAAATTGAAATCGACTGTAGAATTTAAATAGGGCTTAGTTAAAAGTTACATTAAAACTTCTTCGGGAAAATGGTGGTCAAATTAAAAGAGAAAAAAAAAAAAAGAATTAAAAAAAACTTCGTTGAACAAAACAAATAATTTAATTAGAAAAGGAAAAGAAAAAAAAAATATAAGGTGGAAAAAACTCAAACTTATTTAACATTATTCTTTATTTGAAGATCTTCCCTTGATTGAACTTCCTTCCCTTGGAGTCCGAACCCTCCCACTTGAAGTATTGATCAACCAATTTCTTCGTCTCCTCCGCGTCAGGGTTCAACTTCTTCCAATCGTAGGACTCGTAGTCAATGGTCCAATCTTCGGACAAAGGAAAAGCGAGTTCATGACCCCTCCAGACCCAAATTCCGGATATGTTGTTGTTATTATCTTCACCGAATACGCACATGGAGGCGAAGGCGTTCTTACGCATTTTATCTAAGCGTTGGAACATACCTGAAGAAGAAAAACAAGATTACAAGTTTCCCCTTCAGTCAAAAATTAATATTTGGTAAACTACAAAAAAAAAAATAAAAAAAAATAAAAAAAAATAAAAAAAAATAAAAAATAAAAAAAAAAATAAAAAAATAGTCACGAACCTCCAACAAGATTGCACGTCATGAAAATTTTTGAGAGCTCATCTGCGTACCTGTTTGATAATAATAAGTATAATAAATAATAAAGTTCAATAATTATAATAATCAGTTTGTTAATTAAAGGTATTTCAACTACCCAAACATTCACGAATCTGACGGGGTAAGGGGAGCTAAGCATTTGTTTTCTCAGTATTTAATTTTAAAAGATACAAATAGACCCCCCCCCCCCCAGCTCCAAGGATTCCGAAATTTAATAATTATTTACTATTAAAACTACAATACTTAATTCAAAATAAATTCAACTACCACCACCAGGTATATACCAAATCTTACCAATTATTTCTAACTTATTTATTAAAATCTGTTTCTTGTTTCTTATATTGGTTACTTTCTTTGGCAAAAGCCAAAAGAAAGTCGTAAGAAAAGAATTTTGATGTCCCCTTCGGTTGACCCCGCAATCTTAATCCGGAGAGCAGGAACACTTTACAAAGGGTTAATAAATGGAGAGTCAAAAATATGAGATAAAACTTACTTGTATTCACAGAACCAGATGGAATAATGTTCCTTGTCGAAGTTCTCCCAGAACCATGGGACAGATTTGGCTTCTTCATTATTTGAATAAAACCTCTTCCATTCATCCATAACTAAGGTGCCGGCAGGAAGGGCGTCCAAGGGATCTTTGACTTTAGGACAAGCTGGAGCAGGGGCTTCTTCTTCTACTACTTTCTTAGGAGCTGGTTCCTTTTTCTCTTCCTTCGCCTGTTTCTTCTCTTTCTTCTCAGAGCCGCCACTTCGTTTGTCGAGTTTTCCTTGCATCTCTGCAAACTTTTTGCCATCAAATTGAGCCATTTTCTCGCACAGTTTGAAATCCCCAATCACTGCCTTAACTTGAGGTTGGTTTATCATTGTCATAAACCACCGATTAGTGTTAATGTAAGGCTCTCGGAAACTGGGCTCTAAAACATACTGGTAAAGAAAAGGTTCAAAGTTAATATTGTGACACTTATAAATATTTATAGGATGAAGGTTGTATTGATTTTTGAATTTTTTAATAATTAATGTAATTATTTATATATGATAAATGATATATCGATTACGGCGTGACAAAAGCTTGTGAATTGATGTGAATTTGTAAAATAATTGTGAAATATCTTAAATAAAATAAAAATATTAAGAATAGAGTTCAATACCAAAACTATATAAGATATTAATGAGATAAAATATTCCAAAACAAGGTAAGAACAATCTTTTTATATAGCTGTAACGATCTAGGTCTACACCGGCCTACCTTAGAGCATAACGCCATTGTAGAAATATAGCCATCTATGCATATAGTCATCTTTACATTTATATTTTTTTTTTAATTAAAAATTGTCCCCAGGTACAGGATTCGTACTACATAACATGGAGCACGAGTTTTTAAACTGGATCCTTTTTCTAGGCTTTAACTTCATTTCGTAACAAAAATTTGTTACGAACATTTAAAAAATATTAAAGCCAAAAGTTAATAGAACAAGTGAATAAATCTTACCTGGTAAAGATGGAGTAAGCGTGCACATGACTGAGATATCAGCCAAAGAAATTCTCTCCCCTACAAGAAATGTGCGTGGAAGTAAATAAGTATTGAGTGCGGCTAAAACTTTCTTTACATCCTCTTTAGCCCTCTCTGAGTTGGACTTATTGAAAGGCATGATGCCAAGGCAAGGGAATACCCATGTGCAAGAGGCCGGTAAGATTTCATTGTCTGAAAATGTGCAGAAAGATATTAAGTAAAAAGTTAAGACAGGCATAGAAAAATAAGTACCTAATGAAAAAATTCCAGAAAACTTAAAATTTAATTTGTTCAAAATCTAATTGGGGTTTAAATGTTAAAAAACATTCACCTCACCCGTTAGACTTTGATTTACTCTACTTCTAATTGACAACATCAAAAAGAAATAATACTTTTCAATGGGCTTTTTATAGAAGAATTTTAAATTTAACTTTAAAAATGTATTTAAAATATATATTTTTTTAAAATAATTACTGTATCGTTCTGCTATTCGGACGTGAGGCAGTAAGACTGTGTATCGGGGCACAAATCCTAATAGACGAAAACTTAATTATATGACCTTCGAGGTCATCCTTAGGAGGGTAAGCGAAAGCGGATACTTGATACCCCCACAGATGACGTGGGTGGTCCCGTTTTATTCGAATATCTTTGAGAGTACTATTCTCGGGGACGTTGCAATGGATCCAAGGGTCAGCTGCAGAAACATTGTCCGTCGTCACGGTCTTTTATCAGACTGTATGGAACGTACTCCATAATAGACTAAGAAGTCTGCATTAGGTCAGAAGGGTCGCATTTTGAACTATGAACTACCTATGGCGACTATGTATACAAATATATTTCAGCATTTATTTTTTTTTTTTGTACATACTAAAACACCAGCTTTACAGCTAGGGTTCAAAACTTAACACAAACATTAATAAAAACCAAAACTAGTAGAATAAAAAAAATTTCTTTAAATTCCAGAAAACTTCAAAAATTTAAATTTGTTCAAAATCTAATTGAGGTTTAAATGTCAAAAAACATTCACCTCACCCGAAAGACTTTGATTTAATCTACTTCTAATTAACGACATCAAAAAGCAATAAATCTTTTCAATTTTCCTTTTTATAGAAGAATTTTAAAATTTAACTTAAAAAAGGTATTAAAAAAATATAGAATTTTCTTTTAATAATTCCTTATTTACAATAACAATGACAAACAAAATTTAGAGAAGGGAATAAGATGTATTGAAGAACACGGAAAGAAATAGGGAGGTAAGAGGAGGGGGGGAGTAAAGGGAGTAGACGGAGAAATAAGAGTTGGAAAGTGAGATTTGGGTAAGATGGATGGGATACTATAGCAGGCTGCTGAATGTGAGTCAGTTGAGAAGGGAGGTTGAGGTGGAGAAGGGAAAGGTGAGATTATAGGAGAGGATAAAGATGGAGTGTGGGGTGTGGGATTTCAATTGTAATTCAAGAATAGTTCCACACAAACACTGGCTATACAGCTTAGGCTCAAAACTACACACAAACCGTAATAAAAACCAAAAACAGTAGAACAATAACCAATCAAATTTTTTTAAAAATAAAATTCCAGAAAACTTCAAATTTAAATTTGTTCAAAATCTAATTGAGGTTTAAATGTTAAAAAACATTCACCTCACCCGAAAGACTTTGATTTAATCTACTTCTAATTGACAACATCAAAAAGAAATAAAACTTTTCAATGGGCTTTTTTATAGAAGAATTTTAAATTGTACTAATTATTGTACCGTTCTGCCATTCCTTATTTACAATAACAATTGACAACCAAAATTTTGGACCCGACACACTAAAGGTTTAAACCCTATAATGGCAGCCTTATGTAAGTGTTGATATATATATAATATATATATATATATATATATATATATATATATATATATATTATATATATATTATAAATATATATATATATATATATATATATATATATATTATAAATATCTAATTTAACCTATACACAGCAGACCTCCCACAACCCCAAACAACTTTCACCCGCATCACTTCATACGCCGACGACATAACTATAGCCACCACTCACAAAAACCTCACCACCGCAACATCACTCACACAAGACTACCTAACACAACTCCAAACTTGGCTAGTAGAAAATAGGATGTCCTCCATAACCCTCATAACAACAGACAAACACATATCCAACACCCACCCACAAGTCCTACTAAACAACACCCCCATACCCCTCAACAAAACCCCAAAGATTCTCGGCCTAACATTTGACACTCACCTCACTTTCTCCAAGCACATTCAAAATACCACCTCAGCCGCAAACAGAAAACTCAACATCCTCAAAACAGTGGCCAACACAGACATACACAACAACATACAAACCTCAATTGCAATCTACAAACAATTTATACGCCCCACCATCAACTATGCCTCCCCCTGTCTGGCACCCTCTGCTCTCCGACCAAAACTTAACGACACTCCAAATAACACAAAATAAAGCCCTTCGCACCATTCACCGGCTGCACACCCACAACCCCTCAACAACACCTACATAACGAAACCAAGATACTACCTATAAGGAATCACCTCGAAATGATAGGCACCCAATTCTACGCAAAAACACGTTCTACCCACACACCCATGTCACAAAACTCTCCTCCAACCTACCAAACAAAGACTAAAAATACCTCCATCGTCCACCGGAGCCATTTACAAACAGATCCTAAACCACATACCCCCTCCTCCCCCCAATACCACAACAACCAAACATATACACACTCAACTAACACATTCATATATGATCAACAGACCTCCAAACAACATCCTTAACGAACCCCCTCCCGAAATAAACCCCGACTCCAACAACCTCCCAAGACACTTACAAATCTCACTAGCAAGATTGAGATGCGGGCACCACCCAAACTTACAACATTACAAACACAAATTCAATTTAAACCAGGCAACATCTTCCACTTGTACCAGATGCAAAAGGGCCCCGGAGACCGTAAATCACTTTCTTTTACACTGTCCCTCCAACTGTCGCCCCAAAATCTTCTGGGGCATCACTTCTTTGAAAGATCTCTGGACGAGACCGACTGCGGCGGGAGGCTTCATTAGCGAAGTGTGGCCGCCTCAACAGGGGTGGTCAGGGGGTGAGAAGGTAAAAAAAAAAAATATATATATATATATATATATATATATATATATATATATATATATATATATATATATATATATATATATATATATATATATATATATATATATATATATATATAATATATATATATAATGGCTTCCATAGTGGAGTAGACAGAAAAAAACCGTTCGGAAGTGAGGTTAGGGCAAGATAGATGAATGTGAAGGAGCCGAGAAGTGAGGTCAAGGTGGTGGAGGGATGGTAGGAGAGGATAAAGGGGGGGGGGATTTTAGAAGATGGGTAAAGAATTGAGAAAAGTAAAGAGGAAAATCGGTGGGTTTAGATGGGATAAGTGGAGATAAAAGTAAGGATGTGTTGTACTTTATGAATCTTGAAAAAGTTTGCCATAGGGTGGATGGAGTAAACAGTGAGAGGTTGAGATAGTATGAAATTGAGGAAAGAGTACTGGAGGATATTAGAGCATTTTATAGGTATAGTAGAGCGTGTGTGAGAGTAAATAGAATGGAAACAGTTTTTTAATGCAAATAATACATTAACGCAGGGTTGTGTAATGTCTCCAGGGATGTTTAAATTTATTGACAGATGAGAATGATGGAAAGGGTAGGTAGAGGGATGAGAATTGGGACGCAACAGGGTGTGTGAGAGGCGAATGTGTTGATTATGTACTTTTGGCAAAGAGACACGGGTTTGAAGGTACTGATGGAAGGGTTTTTAAAAGGATGGGATGAGTTGGTTTTAAGAGTAAAATCAGGTAAGTAAGAGTAAAGTGTTATGGGTAAAACATGAGGAAGGGTGAAGGGTGTGGATAGGGGGGGGGGAGATGAAAAAAAAAAAAAGTGGAGGGGAAGATATTGTAGTGACTTAATTCGTTTAAATATCTGAAAGTTAACTTTTTTTGTGGGGGGATAGTAGTGAGGGTGATGAAGTAAGGAATAGAATAAGAGAAGGGGAGGTAGTGTTGGGTGGTTTGAGGAATATTTGGACTAGAGAAAGGTTTCCAATAGAGGTGAAGGAGAAAATGTTTGAGGGATGCTGCATAATGGTGGTTAAATGCGAAGAGAAAAAACATTGAGGTTTTCAAAGTGGAGGGTCTGATAGCTGTGCGTGGTGTAGGTAAAATGGAGAGTATGTAATGTTAGAATAAGGGAAATGTGTGGTTGCGAGAGCTGAATACAGCATGCTGTGGTGGTTCGGGAATGTCTGTAGGATGAGATAGATAAAATGTTCGAAGTCTAATTGGGATTAAATGTTAAAGAACAATAATCTCACCCGTTAAGATTTCTAATTTATTCTACTTCTATTTAACGATATCAAAAAGGAAATTTTCACTTTCCAATATTCTTCGTTAGAAGTGTTAAATCGTCATTCTCAAATGTAAAAAAAGACAAATATTTTGTAAAATGATCCCAAAAAAGGTTTCAATTGTAATTCAAGATTAGTTCCACACAAACACTGGCTATACAACTCAGGTTCAAAACTAGACACAAACCGTAATAAAAACCAAAAACAGTAGAACAATAATCAATCCATTTTTTAAAAAAATAAAATTCCAGAAAACTTCAAATTTAATTTGTTCAAAATCTAATTGGGGTTTAAATGTTAAAAAACATTCACCTCACCCGAAAGACTTTGATTTAATCTACTTCTAATTGACAACATCAAAAAGCAATAAATCTTTTCAATGTGCTTTTTATAGAAGAATTTTAAAATTCAACTTTTAAACAAAAAACGTACAAAGTTTACAAAAAAAAAAAAAAAAAAAAAAAAAAAAAAAAAAAAAAAAAAAAAAAAAAAAAAAAAAAAAAAAAAAAAAAAAAAAAAAAAAAAAAAAAAAAAAAAATATATATTATATATATATATATATATATATATATATATATATATAATATATATAATATATATATATATATATATATATATATATAATATATATATATATATATAATTTATAAACTATTATTATTATGTACTTTATTACAAAGATTTTAATAACAATTATTAACTTTTGAACATTTCAAAAGTCAGTAAAGGACATTCTGGTTTAAACTTTTCTTAAAAAAAAAAAAAATTTTTTTTAAATTTATTTTTTTTTGAATTAAATTAAATTTGAATTTAGTAATTTTGAATTCTTTTCCTTAAAATTAATTTTGAAAAAAAAAAAAAAAAATGAAAAAAAAAAAAAAAAAAACATTGCCACACCAGATCAACATGGAATTAATTAAACCTTTCAATGTACTAAATTGGAGAGAGGGGGGGGAAAGAAACGTGTAATAAAAAACGTAAAAAACTTGCAAAGTTTTTAAAAGGAAAAATTTTTTTACCTGCAAAATTCATCCACTGGTATAATATGTGCCTGCTGCAAAGGTGACGTTCCTCGTAGCTGCTCATTGGCCACAGCCCATGAAATGGCATTGCTCTCAAAGATACCATCTCCATTGCTGGTTTCAAAGGCAGGAACTTTGCCCAAAGGAAACTTTTTCAAGAAAGCTTCTGTTTTATTAGTTTCTCCAAAATTAAAGGCTGGATCAGTAGTAACTTGGGCTCCACTGTACTGAGCAGCAATAAGGGCTTTGTAAGCCCTGAAGTTTTCTGGGTACGTGTACAGAATCTGAAAAACAAATGAAAATATTTCAAACTCTAGATGAAAACTGCAAATTTTGATCTGGCTTTGTCAAACAAAATCATTCTCAACTCTATACCATTAAATACAATTTTCAATGTAAATAAAGTGGGTAGCTCGGATTTTACAGGTGATTAATTAATATAAGAGTATTTTGGCCCAAATTTCAAAAAATTCTTGAAACACAATATCTCAGGTTTTAAATAGTGGCTATTATAGTCAACATTGTATGTGACCCATAATTTAAGGGCACAACTGTTCTGTTAAATGAAGTAAACTAGAATGATGAATTATTCAACTTTAAAAGTACTTATAACAAAAAGATAAGGAAGCTATATTTATTTGTAAAAATAAGTGACAAATTGTAAGAATAATAATATTAACTCCAAGTACTTTTATATTCCATTCCCTTTTTCATCTTTTAGATATGAAAATATAATGGCTTAATTTTACAAGAAATAAAATTTGATTACCTACATAATTGGATATAAAACATTGCTTTATTTTAACAAGATATTTGAAACTAATTTCAATTTTTTTTTTTTTTTTTTTTTTTTTTTTTTTACAGAGGATGCAAAGTTTTTTGTTTACAAAAGGAGAGTAAATGTTTTAAATGAATAAGCAACCTATAAATGATCAAGCATACAATCAGTGTCTAGTTATAAAAGTTCAACTACTATATTTTATTAAGTGCTTACTCCTTTTTATATGTATTTTATCTTTGTTATAACCTTTATTTAAAATGTAAATATCCCTTTTGATTGATTTAACACTGCAAGTTTGTTGATATTACTTATATATATAAAAAAATAGAAAAAAAATATAAATAATATATATTATATATATATATATATATATATATATATATATATATATATATATATATATATATATATATATATATATATATATATATATTATATATATATATATATATATATTATTGATCTAAATGTAAAAGTAACTGTCCACTATTTTCCCCATCTGCTATATTAGGTTGCCATATTGGTTTGAACACTGACTAAATAGTTTTAGCAACTTGACCCAATATTTTATTCTCATTTATGTATTTAAAAAAAATGATTGTGTCCATGGATATTCGTATATTATAATAAGTAATATAAAGGGTAATTTCCAGTCTGTCTAATTCAAAATTTTACAAAAAAAAAACAACACACACACACTGCAAAGGCATTAAAATAAAGAATATAAAAAGATGTCAGTGATCTATAGCATGAATTACCATAAGTAAACATACATACAAACTGTTTTTTATGCATCTTTTCTCCAACTGTCCTAGACAAGTCTATAGCACAGAAATCAGTTTATTTTTTAAATCATTTTTAGATTCTAGATATATTTTGTTGTATGAAGGCAGTTTTCTACGCTTTAAGTTTAATTTAATTCACTTTAATAATAGAAAAATTTGTAATGCTTTTTGGTATAAATTTTATTTTTTAATGCTTTTAAGGAATATTAAGTATTAGTAAGCACTATAGCTGGGTATAATTTTCCTTTCATACTTTTCTACCAATTTACGTGAAGCTTTCAAAGAGTACAGTTGGGAGATACTGCATAAAAATAAGTATACATAAAATTGTTCTATTAAAAAAAAGTTATCTTTAACAGTACAACTTTTGAAAATTTCGTTTTAGTACTTTATTAATTTTATTAGCATGCATGGGAACAATTTCAAATTTGTGAAAATTTTCCACGTATAACAGCAAAATGGTCAGGTATAAATATATTAAAGGTACATATTTTTAATTTTGAAAAATAAAATTTTTTATACTCAATCACATTACTACTATACATGGGAAAACCAAAAATTTGAACTTTTCACATGCACAGCAACAAAATGGTTGGGTTTTAAAAAAAAAACCTTGAAGTTGCAGACCTTTTATATTTTTATTTAAAAAAAAATTTTTTTTTCATACAGTATCAAAATTGTTGGGTATACAATATAAAATTCTAAATAAAATATTTATCTCACTTAACGGTATAACTTAAAGAAACATTCATGAACTTTGCATGAGTAGAAAAAAAATTATGCCCAAAATTTTATTGGAATGTTCACAATTAGGGTATTTTGCAGGCATTTTTTTTTTTTTTGGCAACTGACAAAAAAGTTCAATTACAACAAGTTGTTTTACATATTCTATACCCATATATTCTTACCCATTTTTTTTTTTTTTTTTTTAAATAACGCTTATTGGCTAGTTCTACCCAGTTCAAATAATGATTCTCTGGCTCCACGAGGAGTATAATTTTTTTTTATTACATATTAAGATTTAGTAAATAGATATTTTACTATATCATTCTTTCCTATTTACTGAAATATCAGTATATAAAAATTCAAACATTTCAAAATTTTTGGCCTTCCAATATTGATGATTAAGATATCGCTTAAAATCAATCAATAATATAATCAATTTATTTCTTTTCAGTTATTGGTGAGATTTTGTTTCATTAAAAGTCTCCATAAATATGAATTAAAGACTTGGTACAATTTCCAATAGACTGGAGTGTGTTTTTTTGCTAGTATTTTAAATTATTTATGAAAAACATTATAAAACCTGTTAATCTTAAAAAGGTTAAAAACCTATATCTTATTTTAAAGGTCACCTTCAATCCTAAAAACTATTGCACTGTAATTAATTTTTAATTTTTTCACATATTTACTTTTTTTTATGCATAATACAGCATTGTCCAGGTTCACCTAGTTAGGCCTACTCACTGGCCATAGTTTTGATGAATCTAACAAACTATTTCAACTTACCCTAGACTTAAAGGGTAAATATATGCCTACAACCAGCAAATAGGCCTAACCTCGTAAATGCTGCCTGAGCATAAAAATTTATACAGCTTATACATTTTACATAAATATAATTTTTCAAATTATACCCTATGATATATATTATATTAAAGTTTTGGCAACATGAAATTTATGGGTTATGATTTATTTAGTTTTGGCAACTATGGTTTTTATCTTTTATTTTAGTCACATATGAAAGCCATGAAGGAAGTACAGATACTTGCTACTTGAAAAAATTTTATAGGTCTCATCGGATATAATTTTTTCATTTTATCTTTAATGAATTTGCTGTGTTCTGTGCAAAAATAATAAAAATTGGTTAACAGGCCACTATACTAAAGAATTTCCATTCATTCAATTTTTTATTTATAAACATTCAGATATTGCCATTACTATTTTTCTTTTAGAACATTAAAAAATTATATATATATATATATATATATATATATATATATATATAATATATATATATATATATATATATTATATATATATATATATATATATGAGAGAATATATTTATATAACAATTTTTTATTTTAAGCTCTATGATGAGACCTGGAATATACTGTTTTGGTATCTAAAGAAATAATTTGGTATTTTTATTACTGTGCCTTATTATCTGAGTGGTTTAAAATAATATAGTATCTTAATTAATATTTCTGACTATAATTAATAAATTGTTGTCTATTGCAGTGAGTTTGATTGCCTTGTAATGCTTATGTATAAGGTAATCAGAGTGGAAGCTGAAATATTGAACTAGGACACCTTAAGCAAAAAGTCCAATTGCAAAACATCACAGCTTCCCATATATATATATATATATATATATATATATATATATATATATATATATATATATATATATATATATATATATATATATATATATATAGCACTGTTCATCTCTTACCTAGTATTTAGTTGTTATTCAAAACAAACTGAAAATGTAATGTAAATTGAAGAAAAACAAAATGGGTCAAAATCAAATTCTAATAAAAATACACTTAAGGTAGTAAAAATAAATTTCAAACATCATAAAGCTTGGATTTTATCTGCAACTTTAACAATATGTAGTAAGAAATTGGGAAGAGGAAGATAATCAGAAAATATATTGATACTAATGAAGGTATATAATTTGTCAGAAAATATATTGATACTAATGAAGGTATATTATTTGTCTTAAACAAATTTGACTTAACCTAACCTTGACTTAAAGGATAAATATATACTAACAGAAAGCAAATAGGCTTATCCTGAATAAAAAAAAATATAAAAAGGTATTAAAATGTATAATTTTGAAGTATTTCAAAATATCTAGCAACATTATGAAATACTGATAAGTTAATATCAATTTTTGTGATGTCATTCTCTTCCTATATCCCTATTTGGTGGTCTGCCTAATTATTTCATTTCATAACATTTTTAGTACTTAATTATTTTTAATTTATTGAATTTTATGATCAATATTTTTTAAAATACATTACATTTCATTTATTTTAGATAGCTAAATAGCAAGTAAGAGATGAACACAGCATGCATATATATATATACTTTTTTTTTCACACATCACTACCACTCATGGGCAAAGCCCTATTCAAGAAGGGGGTGTCAGAAAAATAAAGTAGGAAAAAAATTTAATAAAAATAGGACCCACCTAACACCACCTCTCTCTCTAAAAATATTTATATAGCCAAGAGTTCACGAGGTAGGCCTATTGCTTAGGCATTATGTGTACAATTACCCTTCTTTACAAGGTTAGGTTGTCGAACTAGTTTGATAATACATTAAAAGAGCCAGCATTCACAAGTCTGTTAGATTCAACAAACTATTTTGACTTGTAGGGTAAATGTACGATTACCCTCATAACATATATATATATATATATATATATATATATATATATATATATATATATATATATATATATATATATATATATATATATATATATATTAGTATTAGTGATGGATCAGATGTCAAATTTTTCTCATTTGCTGATGCGGATATTGAATTTTCATCCAGTGCGGATACGGATGTTGAATTTTTCAAAAATGCAGATGCGGATGTCAAATTTTGATTAGGACAAATGCATCACAAATATATATATATATATATATATATATATATATATATATATATATATATATATATATATATATATATATATATTAACTCCTAGCTACAGTCTTGCCAAATTTTTAGTTCCTATCTTAGATCTAACTAAAAACCAGTATACCTTAACAGACACTATCGACTTTATCAATTGCCTAAATTCTTCTTCTTTTGGCACTTGCTTCATGACAAGCTTTGATATTGAATTTTTTATGCAAATCTTCCGATTTCTGAAACCATCAACATAATAACTAATGAATTATTTCACAACAATTAAAACATTATGAGAATGGATCATCTCATTCACCAAATTTTTAAAATTATCTGTTGAAGATTATATATTCTTTTCGACAGGGAACTATATCCAAATTGATGGTATGGCTATGGGCTCTCCTTTAGGTCCTGCTTTTGCATATAGCTTTCTCTGTTATTATGAAAACCAATGGATCAGGCAATGCCCCACTCTATTCAAACCCCTTCTCTATCGCTGCTACAAACTATTTTACCAATATACCTCTTAAGTTTATTCTATCAGGTCTAAGATCTAGAATCTATAGAGCATTTAAAATTTGCTCTGACTGGCATTTATTCCATAAAGAGATGGAATTTATTAAAATTCTTTTTCATTTTCATTTATTCCCTAAGTTCCAAGTGGAAAAAAGTATTAACGAGTTTTTCACTGATATCTTCAGAGCTACTCATCATTTTTCTTCTGTTCCTAAGTAAATAAAATATCTAAAACTTCCATATTTATGGTCCTTACATCCCAACTTAAAAATATTCTTACTGTACTTGACGCTACAATCCCCCAGTGCCAGTTTATTCTTACAAATTAAAACTCTCTCTCAATTCACACTTTCTTCAGACACAAGGAATCTATCCCAATGCTTCTCAGATCTCATTAATTTATTTATTTAAGTGTGCCAGCTGTAATGCAGCATATGTAGACAAACTGGTCTACATTTAAAAGTGAGGATTGATAACATAGAGAAGTTTCCTTCAGAACTGACCTTCCTCTTTCCTCTCCTGAACACTCTGCCATAAGAGACCATGGAGATAGCCACTCTTTTTCTTCTTCCGATTTCTCCATAATTAATGAACACAGAAAATTAATGAATAAAAAGGGTGTGGATATGTCCATGGTCTTTTATGGCAGAGTGTACAGGAGAGCAAAGAGGATGGTCTGTTCTAAAGGAAACTCCTCTATGCTTATCAATCCTTACTTTCAAATGTAGACCAGTTTGGCCTACATATGCCGCATTACAGCTGTATTAAATAAACTAATGAGGATCTGAGCATTGGGTGAAATTCTTTGTGTCTGAAGAAACTATAAATTGAGAGGGAGTTATAATTTATGAGAATGAACTGGCATTGCGGGAATGTAATTTCAAATATAGTAAGAATATTTCTATTAAGTTGAGATGTAAGTGATCCTATATAAATAGAAGTTTTAAGTATTTTTTTTTTTGTTTGGGTACAATAGGAAAATGAAGAGTGGGTTTGAAGATTTTAGTGAGACACTCGTTAATTAATACTTTTACCACTTGGAACTTGGGAATAAATTAAAATGAAAAAAAAAAAAATAAATTTAATAAAAATTATATATATATATATATATATATATATATATATATATATATATATATATATATATATATATATATATTAGTGATGAATCGCATGTCATATTTTCTTATTTGCGGAAGATGCGGATGTTGAATTTTTCAAGAAGTGCGGATGCGGATGTTGAATTTTCAAAAATGCGGATGCGGATGCCATCACACACACACATATATATATATATATATATATATATATATATATATATATATATATATATATATATATATATATATATATATATATATATATATATATATATATATAAAGCTTAGGTTAAGAAGTTGTCTGACCTTGTATATCAATAATATTAGTATTAATTTCACTTATGTAATGACAAGTTTTACTTTTTCATTTTAAGAATATGAGGTTTTAATTTGTTATAGATTGATATATATTATATATATATATATATATATATATATATATATATATATATATATATATATATATATATATATATATATATATATATATATATATATATAGTGTAATACAGTAGTCCTGTATTCCATGGCAATGTTCCATCTGTCAGTTAGGTCTGTATCACACAGCAAACTTCATTCATTCAGGCTATGATAAGTCAAACTAGTATACAAGAAAACTAAATAATAATAGGGCATGAAACAAAAGCTAATAATATAAATGTCAAAAATTTATATTGATATTTCAATATTTCCATATATCAAAGGTCAAATAACTTCTTTTTATATATTTATATATATAATTGTGGTACTAACAGTAATAGTTTTCAACAAGACCAGGTTGCTGAAACTAACATCTACACATTGCGATTTTGACTGGAACTATATAATTCGTTGCAAGTTTAACTGGAAGTATACATTGGAACATTATGAGCTTTTTCATGTGTAGATATAGAAATTAAAAACATTTTATAACTTTCATTGAAAAAAAAAAATTTATATATGTATATATTTAGTGTACATTGGTTTTTTTGGGGAGAACGTTAGCCATTAGGCATAATTAACAAAGTAGTTTTTTTATTTGTTTAGGTCTATTTACAGACTGTTAGGCACAGTTTTATGCTTTTAAGTTCAGGTTAGGTTAAGTTGAACTAGTTTGTTAGATCTAGCAAACAAGTTATTTAACCTAACAGACTTAAGGGGTAAAACTATACATATAACAAAAACCTACTATTCATTAACTATGGTTAAAGCCAAACAAAAAGTCTGTTTGCAATATATATATATATACAAAGGTATAAAAAAAATTTATAGCACCAATGATCCAGGAACTTTATTGGACTAAAAACTTATAGGGTATGTTTCAAATCCATATGCGTAGTTCGAGTTGAACTTGCAGCACAGACATATTAGTTTCAGTAACCTGATCTCATACGAAAAAGTTCACTACTGAAAGCCCTATTACAATATAAATATATAAGAAATTCTATTCCTTACACCTCATAATTTATAAGTATTCCTGGGAACAATTATTTATATTTTATTTAATTGCAAATGAAAGTGGTTATTATTTTCATTTAACAATATCAGAGTACAGATATTTGCTATAAAAAATTATAGGCCTCACTTTTTAGCATTTGCAGTTTTATGGAAAAAATGAAAATCGGTTATTAGGCCTTTTCACTGAACAATTACCCCATTTTCTTTATAATTTCCAGAATAAATATAACAGCAATAAAAAAATTTTATTTAAAACACCATACCTTATAAATTAGTAAAATTTTAATTTCCCTTGATGCAAAATTTTCAGATATGGACAAAATATCACTTGCACTTTAACACCATAAGCCTAATTAACATTTTATGGCTAGAAAACGCCTAAAGTTGGGAAGAGATTAAGACAGTACAAGAGTCCAACACTTGAAGTCTCGATAGGTCCTTGTGACTTCCTACTGTCTCTATATTTGTTCTTTTGTCAAATTCAGCTTTAATTCATTTAATGAAAAAAAAATTGGGCCTACACAAATGCGTCTAAACACAGCCACCAAACCAGATACAATTCTTATCTTAATGACTTTAAAAATACCTATCAGTTAACCTTTTGATGTATAAAAATATAAATTTAAAACTAACATTAAAATAAATTGCAAACTATTGCTAACATTTGGGCGATAGCCAGATCCATGCTATATTAGGCCTAATTTAAGAATTACCGGTAGACTTAAAATATTAGAACTATTTAGAAATTGTATTAGCATAACCGTCAATACAAAATAGAACAATTGAAATTTTATATAACTAAATCTCAATAACTTGAATATTTAATAATTAGAGAAAAATATATAAAAAATAAACGAGAAAAAATTACCCCTGACAAAGCCATGCTGACAACGTATTACAAAGACAGTTCTTACCTTTTACAAGCTTGGAGATAAATAGAATTATTTGAGGACTTTTGGGCGTCTTCTATTTTCTTTTTCACATCTAAAATTCACTAAATATAGTGTTTAGTGTATTATAATATAATATATAATATATATATATATTATATAATATAATATATATATATATATATATATATAATATATAAAATATATATATATATATATATATATATATATATATATATATATATATATATATATATATATATATATATATATATATATATATATATATATATATATATATATATATATATATATATATATATATATATATATATATATATATATATATATATATAATATATATATATATATATATATATATATATATATATATATATATATATATATATATATATATATATATATATATATATTAATTATATTTATATATATATATATATAATATATATATATATATATATATATATATATATATAATATATATATATATATATATATATATATATATATATATATATATATATATATATATATATATATAGTGTATTAAAATTTCTGGAAAGCATTTTATAGAACTTTAATACATAATATTAATATGGTCCCGTTTGGCAACACAATCAGTATAATATAGTAATATCACAACCTAATAAATTAAATAAATTTATTAAGCTGTGGTAATATACTCCTGCAAGACGGAATTTTAAAAGCGTCATCTATCACGATCTAATTTTCTAAAACTATTTGCGAAATATACAGTATATGACTGTCCGATATATGTTTCTCTTTAAATTTTCAGGATTCTTTCCAGAACTTTTATTACTAACTATGTTAAAATAATTAGTCTATAATTTGCCAAACACTCTTATGCACTTTATATTTTTAAAGTTAATAGAAGACTAATTATAGTAGTTAATGGTCATAGATTATCATGGGAGCAGTTTAAAAACCAGATTCCTCAGGACTCTGTTCTGCTACCGCTCTGCTGCAAAAACATAAATGATTTTGATCAAAGAATAGGAAGTAAAATTTCTATGATTACTAATGATGCTAAATTGGATTCTTCCAATGGGAATCTTGAAGATTAATATGAACAATTCAGCATTACTTGGAGAAACTTTTTTCTGGGCTTATAAATTAATACAGATAATACCAAAAAAAAAAACAATATAAGGTATTTCAAATTTGTATCTTTAAAAAATATCAATTTTCATGAATGAAAAATGTCTAGAGTTTGTTGACAAAGAAAAGTCTTTAAGGTTGGTTATTAAGGAAACTAAGAGTCAGGCGAGTATTTAAAATTTTTACTTTATTGAAACTGCAACGTCGAAACGTATTGAAGTGAATTAAATTAAGTGTAATAAAGAGCATTTGTACAATAAAAAAAATTTTTATTAGGAAAAGTCATACCAATTTTAATATTTGGAGGCTGAGGGTTTTGAAAAACCATTTTCTGACGTATCGTTATATCTACACACTGAAATATCGACTCTATAGTTACATTTGAATGCATTTGAGTGAATGCGTGAGTGGTTGGCGAGTTTACTTTTTCACTTCACACTGATATCAAATTTCAATTTTAATATCGATATATCGTTTATTCATGTACTGAAATATTGGTCTACCAAAATTCAAAACGCCCTGTCCTCCATTTACAATAAAACGTGGGTCTTTTTTTTTATCTTTTAATAAAACTGGATTTTATTGTGCAAAAGTAGTCCACCGTGATTCATTAGGAATTGGTTAGGTTATGTTTAATTCATTTCAGTATATTTAGTATTTATAACCAACAAAAAAAATTTAAAAACGCAGACGTATTTAATGAAGTAGAACCAAACAAATAAAAAAAAGTAGTCCAAGTAAACTTTGGTAGAACTTAGAACTTTTAGGATAATTTGTGGTCTTGAAAATATATTATAAAAAAGACTAAAATAATAGGGATTGATTTCTGAAGAAATAAGAATAAGGGAAATGAAAATTTTTATGGTGACACTGTAAAACATTACTATGAATTCTCACTGTTGTGAAACTTGTCCAATCATTTTTTCCAAACTGAAAATCCACAGTATTGAAATATTTTTACTAAATTTTATAGACAATGATTTTATTTATTTATTTTTTAAATTTTTTTTCAGGAGGGGGCGGTTCACATTATTAGGGGTTTATCTCAAGCTGGGATGGTGTTAATTATAATAAAAAGTAATGGTATATATATATATATATATATATATATATATATATATATATATATATATATATATATATATATATATATATATATATATATATATATATATATATATATATATATATATATATATATATATATATATATATATATATATATATATATATATATATATATATATATATATATATATATATATATATATATATATATATATATATATATTATATATATATATATATATATATATATATATATATATATATATATATATATATATATATATATATATATATTTTTTACTTTTTTTCCCCTTGGACCTTCCTCACTGGAAGGGCCACACCGCTTTCAGGAAATCCGCAACGGCAGCCTTCCGTTCCCAAAGGTCTCTCAGAGAGGAGAAGTGATGGAGGGTTCTGTGTTGTGTGAGGGAGAGGAATCTCAGAAGGAGGCGTTCTGTTGTCTCTGGTTCTTGCTTACATCTTTGGCATATTGGGGATGGTGTGTTTTGTATACTGAATCTATGTTTGTATGCTTGTAGGTTAGGGTGGTGATCTGACCTCAATCTGTATAGGGTAATTTATGTCTTGTAGGGTATAGTGACATGGGTGCGATATGTCTAGAGGATTTGTGTAGAATTGGGTTCCTATCGTGTCTAGGTGAACACGGATCGGGAGTATTTTTGTTTCTTCGTATAAATGCTGAATTGGGGTTGTTCTAGTGCAACCTTTGATAATTCGAAGAGCGATTTTTTTTTTTTTTTTTTTTTTTTTTTTTTTTTTTTTTTTTTGTAATTTCTCTGTGTTTGAGGGTGAGGTGGCAGGGTACCAGGCTGGAGATGTGTTGGTCTGATGAACTTTTTGTATGCTATGGTGAAGGTGGATAGTTAGTTACCGAAGTTGTTTAGTAACAGTGTTCGTATGATGTTTAGTTTCCTGTTTTCAGTGTTCGTTATGTTTTGAATGTGTTTTGAGAAGGTGAAGTGTGTATCATTTGTGAGACCTAGGAGATTTGGGGAATTATTTAGAGGAATGAGAGTATTATTTAGTTTTGCGTGGGAGTGGAGGGAAGATTGGTGTCTATCGGTAGTAATAAGGATGACTGAGGATTTTTCAGGGGAAGCTGTCATTCTGTTTGATTTTAGCCATATTTCAAGTTGTTGGATGTATGATTGAGTTAGTGTGGTGGCTGTGGGCATAGAAGGGTTTTGCATCGTAATGGATATGTCGTCGCATATATATATATATATATATATATATATATATATATATATATATATATATATATATATATATATATATATATATATATATATATATATATATATATATATATATATATATATATATATATATATATATATATATATATATATATATATATATATATATATATATATATATATATATATATATATATATATATATATATATATATATATATATATATATATATATATATATATATATATATATATATATATATATATATATATATATATATATATATATATATAGTTACATTTGAATGCATTTGAGTGAATGGGTGAGTGGTTGGCGAGTTTACTTTTTCACTTCACACTGATATCAAATTTCAATTTTAATATCGATATATCGTTTATTCATGTACTGAAATATTGGTCTACCAAAATTCAAAATGCCCAGTCTCCATTTACAATAAAACGTGGGTCTTTTTTTAATCTTATAATAATTAGTTTTATTTCTGGAGTTCGTGGGGTGGGTAGGTTTGCTGTGTACTGATTAAATAGCAGAGGTGATAGGATGGCTCCCTGTGGGACACCATTTCTTAGTTGTACTGTTTTTGTAAGATGGTTTTTGTTGGAGACTTGAGCTGTGCGATCGGAGAGGAAGTTGGAAATCCATTTTTTATAATTGTTGGGTATAGGTGAGTGTAGGATTTTTTATATGAAGTTATGTCTGGGGACCGTATCAAATGCTTTGTTGATGTCGATGGCAATGGTTCTGCGGGATGTTGCTTGTTGAGGCCGTTTATGTTTTGAGAGATAGTGGTGAGGGACGTGGTAGTTGAGTGGGATTTCTTGAATCCGTGTTGAAAGTGTGGAGTTTGTATGAGTGGTTGAATTTTTGTATGAATGAGTTTTTCTAATAGTTTGCATAATGTGGATGGGAGGAAGATTGGTCTGTATGAAGATGGGAGGTTTGGGTCTTTCCTGGGTTTTAGTTTAGGGGTAATTATTGCCTTCTTCCATATTGTGGGGATGAAGTTGTATGTGTAAGATTTGTTGTATATTTGGGTTA
>SEYY01002081.1:5000-17939 GCA_009176605.1 Armadillidium nasatum | reverse complement strand
TATTATTATTATTATTATTACTATTATCAATTTTATTATTATTATATAAAAGATTATTAAACACATATACAAATAAATACACACACAAACACACATATTACAAATCATCATTAATACTATTATTATTATAGCCGTTTTGTTGCCAAAATTTAAGACCTTTGTGTTATTTTTAAGACGTGCTAACAATTGATGACTTTGAAACTATATATATGGAAGCTTCCTTTAGTAGTTAGGCTCATAGACCTTAAGTTCAGATTTAAAATATTATTTTATGGGAATATTTATTTCAATTTTTTGTATTTCAATTCAAATTTTTATCAGTCTATAACCAATTTTGATATGAGTTGCATAGGGATGCCCTGAATAATATAATATAATAATATAATATATATAATAATTAATATAATATAATATATTAATATATTATAATTATTATAAATATATATACATATATATATAGATATATATATAATATATTTAAAAAAAAAAAAAAAAAAAAAAAAAAAAAAAAAAAAAAAAAAAAAAAAAAAAAAAAAAAAAAAAAAAAAAAAAAAAAAAAAAAAAAAAAAAAAAAAAAAAAAAAAAAAAAAAAAAAAAAAAAAAATAATAATTAATATATATATATAAAAAATATATATAATAAATAATAATATTTAATAAAATATAATATTATATAATAAAAAATAAATAAAAAAAAAAAAAAAAAAAAAAAAAAAAAAAAAAAAAAAAAAAAAAAAAAAAAAAAAAAAAAAAAAAAAAAAAAAAAAAAAAAAAAAAAAAAAAAAAAAAAAAAAAAAATTATATATATATAATAATATAATATTGAAAAGGTTGAGAAGTTGTCCGAACTTATAAAATACAGAAAGACTGATGCATCGATGTATCGATATATCCTACATTTTATTTTTTTTAAATTAAAAGTTCACATTTTATGGGCGTAGATCTATTGGAAGTGAGGAAATTTTCTAGGGAGTGTATACCTAGGACCTCCAAGTGAGGTCGAACCGGAGCCCTCAAGCACGTAAGTTTATCACTCATACGTTTGAGCCACGGTATATATATTGTATATATCAGTGATGGGTGAATCTGAATCCGGATTCGAAGATTTTTCCATAGACTCGGATTCGGGCTCGGATTCGACATCGAGAATTCAAAACTTGCTGGATTCAGATTCGATTCCTTTCAAATCTAAGCAATGTTTTTCCCTGAAATATGAGATATTTTTCAAATAAGTTTATGTAATCATACATTTCACATAAGTAGTTATGTATGAATATTATCGGTGAAGGGACGCCAGGGTGAGGCCCCAAGGCAAGACCCCTAAGGGGTCACCTCAGGGAGCCCCGCTCTCTAAATGACGTCCTATCTAACAATCTACTCCCATGCCTCGCTCTCTAAATTGTGTTATTTTTAGGCCTAAAAAAAAAAATAGACAGATAATGTTTAGGCTTAAAAACTAGTTTAACACCTGGACGGAGAGGTAAGACACAAGAGGTTAAAATAGAATTTGACGTTGTAACTTTCCTACACTCTTCAATATCCTCAATTAGTATTATTATTTTATAATTATTAATTATTATTATTTTTTATTATTATTATTATTATTATTATTATTATTATTTTAACATTGAAGCGTTTTACACTATTCATTCTACATAAAGTTAGTCTGCTTCAGAATATAACTACCCATAAAGAAGGAAAATTTAAGAAAGTGTTCGTTTAATTTAACTCCATTAATTAACTAATTAAAGAAATATTTTAACACAATATTAGTTTATTTTTTCAAAGCATTTTACCTATAATATCCCAAATAATATGCATAAGAATTGGTAATATCTTATATATTAAAATTTATATTTTTAATATACATACAGAGTAATGAAATCATAATACAAATTACAAACTCTTTAGTGTAAAAACACAATGTTTATGCACTTAACACTATAAATATATTAATAATTTCACTAAAATAAATTATTACACGTTACTGTACGCAAAATATATTTTATAAAGAACATCAGAGTACAACAAAAGCAAGACGCACACTGACATAGTTAACTACATCACGGGGTGACTAATAAACTCTATTATTTTTCCTCTCTATCCTCAATTCTCAGCCAAAGACGGTTGTTGTGCATACGTGCGCAACGATGTCGTTTGTTCTCGTGTCTTTAATTTGGAGTCTTCAGAATTTTCCACCTTATGACTCAGTCTCTCTTGCCATTCTACGACTAAATTCATTTGTTCTGTTTATATAAATAAACAGAACAAATGAATTTAGTCCTAACTCTACTGACTATCCTAAATTCTTCGACTATTTAAACTTCAAAATAGAGCACATTCTCTTTTCTTCTCCTTTCTCTGAAATCATCATATTAGGTGATTTCAATGTTCACCATCGCCAATTGCTTTTTTCTAGTTCTCATGATACAGCTGGTGAACTTGCCTTCCATTTCGCTATCCGAAACGACCTTGAGCAGTTGGCGCAGTTCCCTACTCGTATCCCTGATCGTCTTGGAGATAAACCCAACATTCTTGACCTTTTCCTAACATCTAATCCTTCTCCTTATACTGTTAAACCGTATCCTCCTCTTGGTTCCTCCGATCACCTTCTTATTTCTGTATCCTCTTCTATATCTTCAAGAAAGACCTCCTTCTATTGAAAGGAAACATTTGTGAAATTTCAGTGCCGCAAGCCGGTTGGAATTTTGGTCGTACTTCTTCGATTTCCCGTGGAATGATTATTGTTTCTGTGGGAGGGATCTCTCGGAGTGTGCAGAACGCATTACCGAGGTGATTCTCTCTGTTATTGGAGGGGTACATTCCATTTTCTTTCCCTTCTACTAAACCTAGCAAACTCTGGTTTAACTTTGTTTGTTCTCGCACTATCCTCCGCAGGGATGTTGCCTTCAGGGATTACTATCGTCTTCAAACTCCTGTAACTCACGCTACTTATATTTCATCCCGGAATCGTGCAAAATCTATCCTTCGTAACACTAAAAACTCTTTTCTCCGTAAAAATTATAAAAATCTTTCTGGTTCTTCATCTTCACTCTATGGCATTTTGCAAAAAAATGTCAACTCTAACTTTGCTTCTTCCTCTTACCCTCCTTTAATTTCTTCCAACAGCACAGCTGCTGTTTTAACCTTTTCTAAAGCTGAACTCTTCGCTCAAACTTTTCCCTCTAATTCAACCTTAGACAATTCCGGAGCTATAACTACTCTTTCAATCCCTCTAACTCAATTATGCCTAAAATTAGAATTTCTTCTAAAGATGTCATTTCTGTTCTCTCTCAGCTTAACACTAAGAAGGCGTATGGTCCCGATGGTACTCCTCCTATTGTTCTCAAAACTTGTGCTTCCGAGTTTGAACCCTGCCTTGGTAAACTATTTTGTCTTTGTCTCCCTATTTCGCCTTTCCCTTCTTGCTGTTAAAATCAGTAGGATAGTGAGTAGAATAGTTGTGTGCCGGCTGATAGATGTTTGGAAGCCACCACTTCTTTTCAGGGCCTTTGCATCGGCTGCCTCTGGTGGAAGACCACTTCAAAGGAGGAACCACAGTCGAGAGCAAATATTCCTGCCAAACTGAGTATTCTTTAAAGGGCAGGGGTGTTAGGATCTTCTTCTGTATCCTTAGAGATCATCTTGTTGGAGTCCGTTGTTCAAACTACTGTTTCACAGTTTTTGAAAATGAAGGCGGCTGCTTCTTCTAGGACGGTGACAACTACTACTTCTTCGAGAACTGCTGCTTCTGGACTCTTCTAGATTTTGTTTAAAGTGAATATCAAAACTACCTATTTAAGATGCTTTCTAACAGTTATTTAAAAAATTGGAAAGATTGTAAAACAAGTAGGTCCTGCATTTGATTTCTACTACTTATATTCACTTTTGAAACACATTTATTACTTAAGAAAAAAAAAAAAAAAAGCTTGAAAAAATTGAAACTTTATAATTTAAAAAAAGCTGTATATATATATATATATATATATATATATATATATATATATATATATATATATATATATATATATATATATATATATATATATATATATATATATATATATATATATATATATGAAATTAAAATTCATGATTGCATCGCGTGCAACTTACAATGATGCAAAAAAAAAAAAAAAAAAAAAAAAAAAAAAAAATATATATATATAATATATATATATATATATATATATATATATATATATATATATATATATATATATATATATATATATATATATATATATATATATATATATATATATATAATCATATAAATTAAGAATGTAAAATAAAATTACGACATATATAAATTTAAAAAAAAAAAAAATATTACATAGAAGTTATATCAACAAATAAATGAATGAAAATTATTAAAAGATAGGGTGATTGACTCACGTGTTTGAGGGCGCCGGTTCGATTCCACTTGGCGATCCTAGGTATATTCTACCTATAAAAGTTCCTCTCCTTGAATAGGGCAATGCCCGTGAGATGTGTATAATATAATATATATAATATATATATATATATATATATATATATATATATATATATATAATATATATATATATATATATATATATATATATATATATATATATATATATATATATATATATATATATATATATATATATATATATATATATATATATATATATATATATATATATATATATATATTATATATATATATATATATATATATATATATATATATATATATATATATATATATATATATATATATATATATATATATATATATATATATATATATATATATATATATATATATATATATATATATATAATATATATATATATATATAGTAAAAAATACTACCAAAGTACAAAATTCTACTTGAATATCAAAATATTTCATGAATGCAATGCAAGTTTTCCTTTAAATTTTAAAGAATGGAGGTCAGCTTCACATTCAGAGTCCAAAATTATAAAATTTGAAAAAGAGTGAGAGATAATGCCGAATATAGGAGATGCTACAAATGCTCCAAATTTTAATAAGGGATACCTTTATGATCATCAATGGAAGCAGAGAGACTTCGCTTAGTCTTTCCAATGTAGGTAGCATCGCAACCACCTTACTTGTATTTGTATATCAATGATAAGCATAAAGGTAAGTTTTCTTTAACTTTCCAATTTTCTTTTCATTCGAGAACACTAATTTGAATTTGAACTGAGGGTAATTTGTTTTTATAAAGATGCATTTAAATCTGTGTTCAATTTCAGAGCTCATTCTCTATATTAAATTAAGTTGAATCCTAAATACTTTATCAATTACGAATTTTGGGAATCCATTCTTTAGAAATATCGCTTTTAGCTAGTCCACTTCATTCGAAAGATTACTATATGTAGATGAGATCTTGCATGCTCTATCGAAAAGTTTTTTATTTAATTTTATTTTATATACAATTGCAAGAAAAGAACTGAATTTATTGTTAATGCTGTAAATATGGGATTCCTATAAAGGGTGGTTTAAGATTTGTTGTTTTCCTTATATATATTCTTATAATTCATAAAAACAAGTCTCTCGTCGCATTTGTTAACGCTTTTCAATTTTTTTCCCACGATACCGATTGCTATTTTTGTGATGTCAAACCGTCGTTTTTCACCTTTGAATTGAGTACCCAGATTTGACAAGGTGATATGACCTGTGCTACATTCAAATGAAATTCCCTTTCCAAAATTTAAGGGTTTGCCAACTCAAGAATTTGATGAAGATGAACCTGAAGATATTGTTATGCACTCTGAGGAATCAAATACCGATTTTGACCCCAGCGTATTTGAAAGTCAAAACCATCTGCAAATGTTTAACTAGGCCGAGTTGAATGATCTTGTAAAGGATCTAAATTTGCGTAAAAAGGCAGCAAAAATTTTAGTTTCAAGATTTAAAGAGAAAAATGTGCTTACTTCAAACAGTTACATTTCATTTTACAGAAAAATTAAAGAAGGACTTACTTAGTATTTTAGAATAGAAGATGGTTTAGTATATTGCTGCGATATACTTGGTTTGTTAATAGAGATTTAGTTGAGTCTTTCGATACAAATGATTGGCGCTTGTTTTTAGATAGTTCGAAAAGGTTTTATGTATGTGTTGTTACATAATGGAAATCAATACGGCTCAATTTCGACTGAACACTCAACAAAATTAAATAAACTTTATGTATGTATAATATATTATATATATATATATTAATATATATATTATCTATATATATATATATATATATATATATATATATATATATATATATATATATATATATATATATATATATATATATATATATATATATATATATATATATATATTATATATATATATTATATATATATATATATATATATATATATATATATATTATATATATATATATATATATATATATATATATATATATATATATATATATATATATATATATATATATATGGAACATACGGCTCAATTTCGACTGAACACTCAACAAAATTTAAATAATCTTTATGTATGTATATATATATATATATATATATATATATATATATATATATATATATATATATATATATATATATATATATATATATATATATATATATATATATATATGGAAAGGTTTTAAATCTCCTGAAATATACTGAGCACCAGAGGATCATATGTGATGACAAAAATGGTTAATTTTCCTCTTGGACAACAAGGAGAGTATACTTAAAACGTTTTTCAGTGTTATCTGATTCGTTGTTCCATCAGTGGTCTAAGTGAACATTTCATTAACTAGATCAGATTTAGTTTATAATGAAAAGATCAATTGATAAATGGAAAATAGATTCAAGAGGTTGTAGAAAGTTATATTTTTAAAACAATTTGTTTTTTAAAAGGTTTAAATATTAGAATACCTGTTTTAATTGGAGATAGCAATTTGTGCGTGTGATGAATGATTTGCTTTCCCATTGTTCGCGTCCTTAAATTGCATCACGTTCAAACTCGCAAAATTTTTCTGACTCTTTCTCACGTTTCTGCTTATTTTTGTTGCTTGATGTTACAAAAATTTTACCCTCCCATCATTAAAAATACCTTTCGTCAATTATAGTTTCAAAATTTTATATTTGTTTAAGGCATTTGATAGAAAATGTTGAAGATCCATAATCTTTTTTTTTTTTTTTAATTGTTTTATAATTTTATATCCTCCTTCTAGAGTAAAATTTTTCCCGTGAGCGGTGCTCGGTGATAACTATAAAAAAAATATTAGCAATCTCACTGTTGTAGAACTACAAGATTCGCATAAGAATCCGCTATTGTTCGCATTCACACATCATGAGGTTTGGAAATCGACGACAGGATCGGATCATGTGAAGAGAAATAAAAGCAAGGACGACAGGACTAGCCATCTGGCCTTGTGATTACTCTGTCAACGGCTTGTAACTACTCCAGAACCAGCATTGGAAGCCATAGCTCGGAGAAGCACAATCTTTTGAAGACCCCTGGGAGAGAGTGTTTAGAGGTTAGTTTGAAAACGATGCTGGTCCTACTGAAAGTGTAAAAACCCTACCTGAGAGTTTGGATAAGACTTATGGACCGGTATGGAGACGAACGAGCCGAAAAACATGATCTTTTAGAGGGCTCTGGGAGAACTTCTACAAGCAGATGGGGAAAGATGCTGGTTCCACTGGCAGGGTGAAAACCCTTCCTGGGATAGGTTGTAGATTGTATATATATATATATAATATATATATATATATATATATATATATATATATATATATATATATATATATATATATATATATATATATATATATATATATATATATATATATATATATATATATATATATATATATATATATATATATATATATATATATATATATATATATATATATATATATATATATATATATATATATATATATATATATATATATATATATATATATATATATATATATATATATATATATATAGATAGATAGATAGATAGGTTAGTTTTCATGGTGAAAGATTGTGTCAGTGTGTTCTCCGTGTCGTGTTTGTGTTTTTTTTTTATCTTGCTCTTTTTAATTTGTGTTTTAGTGCATTTTAGTGTATCCGTGTTTTTAAATGTTTATAATTAATTGTTTATCTACTGTGCAAATTTGTTTTATCAATTTTTCTGTGTTTTAAAATTTAGTATCTATAGTGGTTTAATTTTCAACGGAACAAGTGATTCATAAGTTTTAAGATAAGTTTTTACCTAATATTTTGTTTTAAATAGTAATAGTTTTATAGTTATATAGTTCCACAGTTAATTTTAATGTTTTAATATTTGTTTTAAACACAAACATTATTTCGTTTTTTTTTTTCATTTTGTTTGTCTGTTCGTTTGTCTGTCTGTTTGCTCGTGTGATTGTTTGTATGTTTGTCGGTTTGCTAGATTGGCTGTTTGTTTGTTTGTTCTGATTGTGGGTGTTTGTGAAGAATGGCTGGTGTGCGCAGACGTAGGTTCTCTATCCACTTCACCAATATCCGTGGCTTATACTCTAACTTAGCTTCTGTGGAACACCATCTCTCTAATTCTCATCCTAACCTTTTACTCTTGTCTGAGACCCAGATATCAAAGAATTCCTCTTCTAGCTTTTTTAATATATCTAACTATAACTTATTTCATAATTTCCGTTCTAAGGGTGGAGTTTGTGCCTATGTTAACATCAACACTCCAGTAACACGTCTTGTGAATCTTGAATCTCCTAACTTCGATATTCTGTGGCTTAAAATCTTTCTTCCTACCACTTCAATAATCTTGTGCTTCTGCTACTGTTCTCCTAATAGAACAGATTTTTTCTACCTTTTTTGAGTACCTAACTACTTCTCACGAGACTGTTACATCTTCGCATCCAAATACTGAGGTCCTCTATTTTGGGGATTTCAACGTACACAACACTGAATGGTTGGGCTCTCTCATACCGATTCAGGGGGAGAGGAAGCCGAATCATTCAGCATTCTCAACGATCTGGAGCAACTAATTAAAGAACCAACACACATTCCAGATCGTCCCAACCAATTCTTGAACACTCTTGATTTATGTTTCACTACTAGTCCTTCTCTCTATAAATATGCTGTCTTCGCACCTATTGGTAAATCTGACCACAATCTAATTACTCTTAATTTTCAAGCTTTCTCTCCAACTGCTCCACCCTGCCCTAAGCGTATCTTCTGGCACTTTGATCGGGCTGACTGGGCGGCTTTGCGTTGCTTCTACGCTAACTATTCCTGGAGTGACTGCTTTGTCTCTGAAGACGCTTCGGTCTCTGCTGATAAGGTGGGGGCCGTAATCGTTGATGGGATGAACAGGTTCATTCCTTCTTCAACTAAATCTTTCTCTCCTCAAAATCCATGGTTCGATCGTGCTTGTTCTCGTGCCATTCAGGCTAGAGACATCGCGTATCGAGAGTGGAAAAATTCTCCTTCTCCTATCACTCTAGCTAATTTTCATTCTGCTCGGAATCGTTGCAGGGATATTCTTCGACGAGCAAAGCAGACTTTCACCAAACGAAGGTGTGCTGAGCTCCTAAATTCTCCTACTGATAAATCTTTCTGGCCTCTTGCCAAAAACATCTCCAACAATTTCAGTAAATCTTCCTTTTCTCCTCTTATTCGCTCTGATGGTTTTGTTGCTAACACTCCAACTGAAAAGGCTAATATCTTCGGCCTCCTATTCTCCTCTAATTCTACCCTGGACGACTCCGACAATGCTCCTCCTACTTCTTCTCCACTCAGATGTCCCATGCCTTTGCCTGTGATTTCATTTGACCAGGTGCATGGGCTTCTGAAGTCTATGAACGTTAGGAAGGCAAGCGGCCCGGATGGCATTCCTCCCCGAGTTTTAAGGGAGTGCGCCTCTGAGCTGGCTCCGTCCCTCGTTCAACTTTTCTCTCTATGTCTCAATACTAGTACTTTCCCTCAGTGTTGGAAGCGCGCATTAGTCCAGCCCATTCCGAAGAAAGGTAGCCGCTCTGATCCTTCCAACTATCGCCCTATAGCTCTCACTTGTATTCTGTCTAAGATCTTTGAAACCCTTCTCAACTCTCACTTCTTAGATCATCTGGAATCTCATTCCCTTCTTTCTGATCATCAGTATGGCTTTCGACGTTCGAGGTCTACTGGTGATATACTTTCCTATCTCACAGATCTATGGTCTTCTGCCCTTAGGGACCATGGGGAGACTTGCGTGGTGGCGCTTGACATATCTAAGGCGTTTGACCGGGTATGGCATGCGTCACTGCTTTCCAAGCTCCCCTCCTTTGGGTTTCCTCCTTCTCTTTGCTTACTTATGTCTAGTTTTCTTTCTAATCGTTCCATTTCTGGTGTTGTTGATGGAGCGACTTCTTCTTCCTTTCCTGTCAATAGTGGTGTTCCTCAAGGCTCTGTCTTGTCTCCTACTCTATTCTTACTTTTCATTAATGATCTTCTTAGCTCCTCATCTAACCCTATACATTCATATGCTGATGACTCAACCCTCCATTCTTCTACTCATTTCAAATCTGCTCCTTCTTTTGCATCTAGAATTGCTTCTCGTCGTCTTCATCTTTCCGATTCCATTCTTGCAGATCTGGATAGAATTTCCCGGTGGGGTCGTCTCAACCTTGTGAAATTCAACTCTTTAAAAACTCAACTTCTAGAAATCTCCCTCTCAAAGACACCTCCTAACTTTCCTATTTCTTTTGATGGTTCTCCCATCTCTCCTGTAGACAATATAAACATCCTTGGCCTTCACATAAACCAAAAAATGTCTTGGAAACCTCATATCACAATGGTTGCTAAGGCGGCTTCAAAGAAGCTGGGAGTTCTGTTTAGACTGCGAGAATTTTTTTCTTCCTCGCAGTTACTCCAATTATACAAGGGTCTCATCCGCCCTTGTATGGAGTACTGCTCTCATATCTGGGGTGGCTCAGGTTTCACCCGTCTTTTGGATAGGGTTGAGTCAAAGGCTAAAAGACTTATAAACTGTCCCGCTCTTTCTAATTCTCTTGACTCTTTATCTTTGCGACGTGATGTTGGTGCCTTGTCTCTTTTCTATAGGTACTACAGCGGCAAATGCTCGAGGGAACTATCCACCCGCGTACCTCCACCTTTACGGCGTCCTCGCAGCACAAGGGGTGCAATGTCCGCGCATCAATTTTGCGTGGACATAGGCAACTCCAGGCTTGTCCGCTGTGGTGCCTCTTTCTTTCCTGCCACCTCTGTTTTGTGGAACTCTCTTCCATCTTCTGTATTTCCCTCCGCATTTAATCTCAATTTCTTTAAAGCCCGCGTCTGCGCTCACCTAAGAAATTTGCGTTAGGTGGGTTCTGTAAGGGTGGTTTTCTTTTTTTTGGTTTTGTGCTCTTTTACTTTTATTTTCATTCTTTTAACACCCCCTCCTTGAATAGGGCTGTGCCCGTGAGTGGTGGTGAAGTGTAAAAAAAAAAAAATAATATAATATATATATATATATTATATATATATATATATATATATATATATATATATATATATATATATATATATATATATATATATATATATATATATATATATATATATATATATATATATATATATATATATATATATATATGAGATTTTTATTTAAAAGGAAATGAATGCAATGTGCGAATAAGAGGATGAAAGCGTATAAAATTACAAACAGAATTTTGAATATAAGTTTAATGATTTAAAGCCATTTTGACACATTCAACTCATAAGAATCAGAAGTCGTTACTTGCTTATAAGAAAAAAATAAAAAAAAAATGTTAAAAAAAAAAAAAAAAACTATATATATATATTATATATATATATATATATATATATATATATATATATATATATATATATATATATATATATATATATATATATATATATGGTTCTAAGGACTGGGAACCCTTTTAACAAGGTTTTATTCCCATGTACATTGCAGGAATGTCAAATTTCTGCAATTTCTCCACCCTGCATCATGCGGGATATGGTGTGTTAATATATATATATATATATATATATATATATATATATATATATATATATATATATATATATATATATATATATATATATATATATATATATATATAATATATATATATATATATATATATATATATATATATATATATATATATATATATATATATATATATATATATATATATATATATATATATATATATATATATATATATATAATCATGTAAATTCAATTTCCAAATACTATTCCAAATTAAAAATGATCATGTCGTTATAAACAAATTTGTAAGTGTAAATCAAAGGAAGTGGAGTAAAACTAAGGTGACCATAATTTTCTGACCAAAAATGGGGGTGCTTCTGAACATTGTCCCCCCCCTCTCTCAAAATACCCTGCTCGTAAGGGTTTTAAGGGATGTATGAAGGAGGGTGATGTTTAATATGAAGATTAAAAACGAATGTTGTTTTTAAAACAAAGTCATATGGTTTATTAGTTAAGGACATTCTACAAAAAAAAAAAAAATTTATTTGCTTTCTTCTGCCCCTGCGCCGCGCCCTCTGGCTGACTGAATAAATAATTTTTTGCTGAATCTAAAAATTGGAACAAATGTCCGTCACGATTTACCCTATGAAAAAATTGGGACACGACTTAAAAACTCGGGAATGTCCCTAAAAATTCGTGACGGATGGTCACCTTAAGTAAAACAGAACTAAGGGTATGAACACATGAAAAAGAGTTAAGTTTGAGGTCCGAGAGTTGAACAAAGAAGATATTAGGTTGTGTAGAAGGATGAGCCCATGATCTCTCCTGAAGTAATGTTCTTTGTTATAATGAATAATGTAAGTGATACAACAGTTCGACGGCAAAAGAGAAACTTTTATAGAGAATGATGTTTTAAAAACTTGAAATACACATGACGATACCATTTCAAGGAAAATTTAATGTACTATTCCAG
>SEYY01002080.1:22500-26251 GCA_009176605.1 Armadillidium nasatum | reverse complement strand
TGAATGTACAGGAAGAGGAGCAGAAGGTGGTGGAAATAGTGCAGTCACCCCTAGAGAAAGACGAGGACTGGAGGAAATCAGATTGATTCAGATAGAAGAGGTGAGAGAAGCAACTAAAATGTTAAGAAACTGGAAGAGTGCAGGATACGATGGACTAAGTAACGAATTATTCATGACAGGGAAAAGAATATCTATATGGTTAACATTAGTATTCAACAAGGTATGTGAAGAAGGAAAAATACCAACAGAATGGAGGAAAGCAGTAATCTGCCCATAATAAAAAGGGAGATAGAAGAAATTGGAAATTGTAGAGGAACATGTTGTTAATAGGACGGTAAGATACGAGGTTCTTTGAGAGAATATGAATGAAGTTGAAGATAAAATTTGAAAATGGCAAACATTTAGATCTTTAAACACGACAGTTGAATTCCATATGAAGATGCTGAGGAGAAAAAATCAGATAGAACAGAAAAGTATATGCAACATTCGTGATTAGAAAACTTTCGATTGGCTAAGGGAAAACTGTGGAGAAATTAAATATCAACTACAATTCCGGAGAAATAACATCTTTAAGGCATGTACGAAAAACCTATAAATATGGTCAGAGGAGGAGGAAGCGAGAAAGAGTTTGGAGTGAAAACCTGTGTGAGGCAGGGCAGTGTGTTGTCACTATTGCTTTTCGCACTATACCTGGATAGATGCCTTAAAATAATATGCATATGCCATATGGCACTTAAATGCCTGAAAAAAAAATCTCGGTTTCAGTTGAGTATGGGTAGGTTCTGATGTTTTAACAGGTGGCAGCTTGAATCGATTTTACTTTTGAATTTCCGATCAAGTTTGTTAGTTTTTAATTCTTTTACTTCTTATAATGGATAGTCGCTTGATTTATCATGATAAGGTTGCGACCTGATTAAAGACTGTAATCAGTCTTCTTATCGTTTTCGATTAAAGGCCGACATACATACAAGGTGGTTGTCGTACTTTCTGAGCATGAAAAGAATATGATGATATTCTCCTCAACCGTAGGGATAGAGGACGACCAAGGTGACTTCTAAGTCCTGAAAGGCGAGTATAATTCAGATATTAAATATTTTAGCTCCATCTCTCATAATTTAGAATTTCTCAAAAATCACAGCAGCTAACTTCGAGAAAAAATTTTTTTTATTTATTTTGAGGGACCATATCTTTTGAACGGAAGCTCGTAGAATCCTGGAATGTTCATATTTTGGCTCAGCAGCATGACGAAATCTATTTTCATGGGCTATTTATGCGATATTTAAAATTTAGCTTACATAGCACCAGTTGTACACGTGAAGAGCATGAAAAGCTTAATAAATCTTTCAGGGTGGGACATTTTGAATCTGGAATCTATCCCTCTACAACGTGTTATTAAAGACTTATAAGCCGTTTAAAGGGCCCCAGAAGCTGGTTTATCTTAAACCAAAGACTCAACTTGCCGTTTTAGAGACAGATATACCTTAAAATATGAGTCCGTGTGCCAGAATGCAAAATTTGACTTTTCATATTCTGCCTCTTATTAATTTAACCGAACTAAAGCGGTTAGAGAATCGGATAATATATAATTTATTAAAAGTTTCAAGGGTTTAACTATTGCGATTTTTAAAAAGATATTAAGGTTCCAATGAGAAGCAGTAGTGGCGATAATGCCCTCACGAAACCCACACTGCAGGAGGCACCCAGATCTTTGGGATCCACAAAAGAGACCCTTGTGCATGTGTTAAGAGAAATTGATAAAGATAAAAGTATAAAACAAGGCAGTTATATATATATATTATATATATATTATATATATATATATATATATATATATATATATATATATATATATATATATATTATATATTTGTAAGGGGGCTCGACAACTTAGCATAGCAATGGTTTTATGGAACATTTTGAAATTGTATAGTAAATGATTGATATTCATTATTAAAGCATTATAATTATATGAAATATTTAATTTCATATTAAATTTGCATTCAGCTTACAAACTCATTTGTGGAATGAAGGCCATGCAAAAATTTAAAAGGATCATAAAGCTATATATATATATATATAATATATATATATATATATATATATATATATATAATATATATATATTAATATATTATATATATATAATAAACCTCTATTGCATATCTGACCTGAACTCCCGTCTTCTCCTGAGACAAACAAAATGTCACCAACATGCAAGCACGTGAAATATTACACAAATTTTGATTAAATTTTATTTTTATAAAGGAACAGAAAACTAAAAATTTCTAGAAGTAAAAAAAAATATTGTTGACTCGATACTGAGAATAAAATATCGATATATCGGCTTTAAAAATATTATAGAATTTTTTTCGATAATATCATTAAAAAATATCGATATCGATATATATTAATACTCTTTCGGTATCCATTTGACAGGCGCTAACATCAGTATGGACGGCGATGATGAATGGAGATAAAAAATATATATATATATATATATATATTATATATATATATATATATATATATATATTATATTATATTATATATGTATGTAACTTTTCATTTTAAAGTTCGCTTTTTATTTTAATGATTTTGTAACATGGTTGCATATTTTGTCAAATATTTGCAGCAATGCAAGCTTCAACCCTTCTGAGTAGGGAAAAACTCAGTCTTTGGAAGACACAGGGATGCGTATGAATGTTTTCAGACCGATCGACGATGCGTAATCGAAGAGTATTAATATCTGGAACATAGTCTATATACACGAAAGCTTTCACGTTTCTCCATATAGGAATAATTCCAAAGGAATGAGGTCTTTGAAACGTAGCTGCCATGACACTGGTGCTCCACATCCAATCCAGCGACTGCGATAGGTAGTATCGATATACGGAATCCATCATACATGTACCACATGAAGCGACGAACTGCAAGAGATACTTCCTCGAGAAGTGCCGTCAACTAAACCCTTAAGAACTGTTGTTAGTTGTTGTCGTTCTGGTGCTCTGTAGGACCATTTAAACTGGTATCAAATACACCAGCTCACTCAATAACCCGGAATTAGTTATGGTGTCTGCATGAGTGAATGCCATGGGATTGATGTGAGGACAATTGGGAAATTTCATAAAGCCCTACCTGCCAAATCAGGCTTCATATAAGAGATGGATCAACGAAGCTATGTCGTTTAGACGTTGATGTTGCTGTGCTGAACTAAATACAAAATTTCATGCAGGGTACATAATTTTCGGGAGTGAGAAACTGGACACAATTTTAATGATAAGTTTGCAGATTCTCATCACACAGGACACTCCTTGATCCATTGAAATGTTCCAGAGATTAGGTACTCTCTCGTAGGTATACGTTTAGCGCGATGAGTTTCCAAATTGGAATTCTGTACTTGCAATTATCTCGTTTAACTTAATCTCCAAAAGTAGCTCTCAAATATCGTCCGATGAGATTGTTGCCTATTGGAATACTTCTGCCGGTCAAATCTTGCTGCCACACAACCGTTCGCGTTCGCTCGTCCATGCTTGATAACTTTGTCAGCCTGTTCGCGCAAAGTATAGCGTAAAATCGTCACAGCCCAGATGATACTGTATTCTCGCATTCATAATTGTCTTGCGTATGATTGCTACGCATTTCTGACAAATTGTTTACGACCATGAAACCATATTACCAAGTCCTCTACAGTATTTAAAAACGTTTCAATGTAACGTTTATATTGCTCAACATTTCACAAATATAAATATAT
>SEYY01002080.1:0-17500 GCA_009176605.1 Armadillidium nasatum | reverse complement strand
ATTTCGGTGAATTTTTTTTACTGTCGCCCTGGTAATATCGAAAGCCTTCGATAGAGTCTGGCACCAAAGTTTGATTTCCAAACTTCCCTCTTTCGGAATCTATCCTTCTCTCTGTGACCTTCTCTAATTTCCTTTTCGGTCGTTCTATAACAGCTTTTGTAGACTGCCACCGTCCTTCCTTTAAATATATAAATAGTGGTATTCCTCAAAGATCTGTCCTATCCCTAACTTTCAACTTTTCTAATTTTCATCAATGACCTTCTATCTATTACTTTGTCTCCTATACACTACAATGTCGATGACTCTACCTTCATTAACTCTTTCAGTTTGAAAGACTCCCCTCCCAACAGCAGTTAATAGACTCGAGGAAGGTAACATGGAGCAACTAACCTGATCTTTCATTTTGTTTAGTTGGGACAGAGAAAACATGGTCGTTCTCAATGCCTCAAAAACTCAGTTCCTCCATCTCTCCACTCGACACAATCTTGCACACAGCTCAAACATTCACCTGCTCTTAATATTCTCGGTGTATTTTTTTCTTGTGTTCTTTCCTGGAAAGATCACATTACTTCTCTTTCTGAACAAGCTTCTAATATGTTTGGTGTTCTGAGGTGCCTTCGTAGTTCTTCAAGCCACCCCAATTGCTTGCTCTTTGTATGGGTGTTATTTGCCCTTGTAATCAATATGCTTCATGCATCTGGGATAGTTCCATTCATACAGCTTTCTTGGTGAAAGTAGAGTCTAGGGCTTTTCGTATCATCAAATCTCTCTCTCTCTCTCTCTCTCTCTCTCTCTCTCTCTCTCTCTCTCTCTCTCTCTCTCTCTCTCTCTCTCTCTCTCTCTCTCTCTCTCTCTCTTACTTTCTCCAATCTCTTTCTGCCCACCGAATTGTTGCGTCACTCTCTCTATACTATCGTTATTACAACGGACATTGCTCTTCTGAATTCTCTCGTCGCATACCTCCTCCATTGATCAAAGTGGTCAACACAGTTTTTTTGCCTTTCTTAACCCGATTATTATTTGTTTTAAATTACTTTTAAATTTCACAATAGGAAGATGAATCTCGGTACATCAGAATAGTTGGGGATGATATAAATTTTTGTATTCTTGTAATTTTTCTGTGGGGGATGCAGTTTAGAAGATAACCCACCTCAACTTCTAGATAACTCATTTCAAAACTTCCAAGATGAATTTTTTTTTGGCAGAAAAGTTGGAAGAATAATGTAGAAACATTTTCATCTAAGTGTTGTTTTTGATAGAATCAGTCCTTCATGTTGTTATAATCGTTTTAATGAATTTTTTTCCAAAACTGGAAAAAATGGAAAAAAATTCATAAAAACGATGAAAACCCCATGAAGTTATGATTGAATCAAAAACAACACTTAGATGAAAATGTTTCTACATCATTCTCCTAATTTTGCTTGCAAAAATAAAAAATAATCATTGTGGAATTTTTGAAGGGGGCGATCTAGAAGTTTAGGTGTCCTATCTTCCAAACCGTAACCTCCTCAGAAATTTACAAGAATACAAAATTCTGTATCGTTCCCAATTATACTGATATACCAAGTTTTGTCTTTCAATTTTGAAAATTAAAAGTTTTATTTATTTAAAAAAAAAAAAAAAAAAAAAAAATCGACAAAAATGTCCCAACATAATGTCCTGACCACCTTGTTCAATTGAGAAGAGCTCGAGAGACACGCCTTTCTCACTTTCTCTTCTTTCATTATATATATATATATATATATATATATATATATATATATATATATATATATATATATATATATATATATATATATATATATATATATATATATATATATATATATATATATATATATATATATATATATAATATATATATATATATATATATATATATATATATATATATATATATATATATATATATATATATATATATATATATATATATATATATATATATATATATATATATATATATATATATATATATATATATATATATATATATATATATATATATATATATATATATATATATATATATATATATATATATATATATATATATATATATATATATATATATAT
Source organism: Armadillidium nasatum (assembly GCA_009176605.1). Classification (NCBI taxonomy): domain Eukaryota; kingdom Metazoa; phylum Arthropoda; class Malacostraca; order Isopoda; family Armadillidiidae; genus Armadillidium; species Armadillidium nasatum. The sequence goes on along the minus strand of SEYY01002080.1, from coordinate 15,424 downwards.
ATATATATATATATATATATATATATATATATATATATATATATATATATATATATATATATATATATATATATATATATATATATATATATATATATATATATATATATATATATATATATATATATATATATATATAATATATATATATATATATATATATATATATATATATATATATATATATATATATATATATATATATATATATATATATATATATATATATATATATATATACGATATATCAAATGGCTAAGGAACTGTTAACCATAATAATAATCATTAATATACCCTATTATGAACCTATGAGCAAAACTTTTAAAACAATGAAAACTTAAAAAAAATTAAAACGAAGTAACAAATAGTAAGAAACAAGGGAATATATTAAAAGCACCAAACTTTCGATCTCTCACTCGGAAATCTTTATTCAAGGCGATAGGAATAGTGAAAGAAGAAATAAAAAGTTATTCTTAATAAGACCCAAAGACTGTGGAAAAATTTTTAATTTTCTCGTTGGTTTGAAAATTATATTTTTCCTGGTTTAACATTGATTTTTCTTAAATGTTCTTCTGAAATCTTTCATTTTTCAATAAATCATTCAGAGTACACTCTAAAAACATGATCTTTCAATGGGCGTTCATTTGAACGAACTTTGAGAGCACACCTGGTAAATGAACGCACATTAAAAATACTGTTTAGACTTAGATTTCGTATAATAGGAAAAATTAATAAGATGCGCTAATTTTGAACGTACCTTGTACGATAATTGAACGCTCATGCTTTCATTGTGTGTTCATTTTTGAACGAAAAAACCAGTAGTTTTTTGCGTTCATTTTGATGGTACATTGACCATTTATTTTTTAGAGCGTATCAATTTTTATTTCTCCTGGATGTTTATTAAAATTATTAATGGTTTTAATGAGGAAGGACTCTAAAAACTTCCTATTGTTATTGCAAGGAATTATTAAATGCTGCAGAATTCATATTTATTGTGTGATTATTTTCCTCTCTTATGTTGCTATAATGCGGAATTTTGGTCTCCACATCTTAGACTGTACTTATGTTGGTACAGTCGTGAACAAAAGTTCGTTCCTATTAGGCTGGAAATAAATATTTATATAAAATGGAAATCATTTCATAAAAGCTCTATTTTGAATAAAAAGACAATAAAAACATTGAGAGGGGCTTAATAGAACTGTTTTTGTCTGAACCTGAAATGATCCCCATTTTATATAAATATTTATTTCCAGCCTAATAGGAACGAACTTTTGTTTACGACTGTACATGTCTTTTAAAATCATTGAAATTGCCATAATGTTTATCACAATCATTGCATGCTATGCTGTAAATACCTACATTTTTCGTCCTATAACTTATAACTAATTTAGATATGAATTTTATATTAATAGTATTGGGGACCGATTGTACAAAGGAAACTGTGCTTGAAAAGAGATTTTTAGTTTGTGAGTCGATGTGAAAAAGAAAAATGATTCTTTCATTAATTAGCTTCTTTTTCTTCAGCAATATATATTTTCCTTCTTGCTTTATTAATAACATTATTAGGATAATACAACGATTTAAAAGTGCTTCTTATAAAAGTTACTTCATCTTTAAGAGAGGAAGTGGAATAAATTTTTAACGCTCTAATAAATTATGAGAAAACAATGGTCAATTTTTAATGAAATGAGTTTGTGGAGTACCAGTGTATATATGAGTTTGAAGAAAGGTTTTCGGTATACAGAAAAAACTGGTCCAGTGTTTATATTGTTAACATCGATGAGGAAATCAAGAAAAGAAGATTCTGCTATTTATCATTTTCTCAAGGGTAAATTTTATTGAAGGTACTTTACTATTTAGATTTTCAAGAAGTAATTGTGGATCCAATGTGACAGGCAATAAGCAAAATATCATCAACATTATCTCCACCACTTTGTTGCGAAGACACATATCTGGAAACACAAATTTTACTTCAAAAAGTCCCATGAACAGATTACTCAAAATCGGGAGGAAGGGGAGAACCCATACTCCACCCCAAACTTCTGTCTATAAAAATTATTTCCAAATTGACCATTTAACCTGTTTTGTTTGTGTTCATGCGAGTGTGTGTGGATGAGTGTGCTTTTGTATGTGTGTGTGTGTGTTCAAAGAGAAGAGAGATTTTAAAGTCGAATCTTTGCCGCTCAAAAAGAATTTTGAAAGGCATTTGAGCGGCATGTAATGTCGAGAAAATATTTTCATAAGACGGCATTAGAAAAGCAATGGACGAAAACCATAAATACCGCTCTAATTCCTCTTTAATTCCTCTCTAGTTTCTTCCAAATTCTAAATAGCCTTTATAATTCCGCTCTAAGAAATAGAGAAATATGAGAAATTAGACTAAGCCTTTCTATTTCCTTTTTATAGAAAGAAATTAGAAAGGTTTATTTTTACATATATATATATATATATATATATATATATATATATATATATATATATATATATATATATATATATATATATAAATTTTTTTTTTTTTTTATTTTTTATTTTTTTTTTTTTTTATATATATATATATATATATATATATATATATATATATATATATATATATATATATATATATATATATATATATATATATATATATATATATATTTTAAATCTTTTTTGAATCCTCTTATTCCCTTTTTTCTACATTTTCCTTTGATTTGATACAATATAGAATAGAAAATCCATTTGCCAATAATACATGTATGTTTTTATAAGTAAAAATAATAAAATAATATATATATATATATATATATATATATATATATATATATATATATATATAATATATATATATATATATATATATATATATATATATATATTATATATTATATATATATATATACCGGTATATATCTATAATTGTAAATAGAGCTAAACAAATTAGAGGATTATACTTATAAAAATGATTCCACGGTTTATAAAAAGTGGCAATTAAAATAATAATAAAGGTATATATATATATATATATATATATATATATATATATATATATATATATATATATATATATATATATATATATATATATATGATAATGCTTTTGACTGCTAGAAACCCCTTCACACTCATGCCTTTTATTACCGTATAATTTTGAAATTGGGAATTTCCGTATTTTACATTTTTGCTAAATTTTTAGTTTTTTTGAGATTCAATACAATATGGTTCAAGTATTGATGTTATTTGCATTCACTACCCAACTATTATAAAGATATATATATATATATATATATATATATATATATATATATATATATATATATATATATATATATATATATATATATATATATATATATATATATATATATATATATATATCCAGTAGGAAGGTCGGACGCATGCTAATTTCTACCGGAGTTGGAAAAGTCCTGTCCTTGTCATTAGAGGCGAATGTGTAAGGACACACAGCGCATGAAAAAGTGCAAGTTAAAGGAATTTGGGAAAACAGATAAAGGGAGTGTGATCCAGACTTTACCAGTAGAGTATATGCAAGATTGAGCATAGCTGTTAAGTCTGAGAGTTGGAGACAGAAAGGATAAGAATATTTAGAAAGGCATGTCGCATGAGCTTTTCTCAATGGAAGAAGTTTGCGAAGAGAGAGCTCAGAAGAGCAGTGTACATGGCTATAGTATAGAGAGAGTGATGTAACAATTCGACGTGCAGAAAAAGATTAGAGAGATTTAGTAAAAACAGTAGAGATGATGAAACGAAAAGCCCTAGACTGTAAGAGTATAACCACCCCAGATGTGTGAATCATACTCCATTCTGGGGCGAACAACAACTCTATAGAGAGCAAGCAACTGTATGGCGTAAAGAAATTACGAATGCGTCTCAGAACATCCAACCTCTTTGAAGTTTGTTTAGAAGTAGATGTAATGTGATCTTTCCAAGAATGATCACGAGAAAAAGGTACTCCAAGAATATTAAGAACAGATGAAGGTTTGAGTTGTGTGTTTTCGAAGAAGATATCATAGATATGTGGAAGATTTTGTCAAGTGGAGAGATGGAGGAACTGAGTGTTTCAAGTTTTGAAAAGAACCATGTTTTCTCTGCCCCAATTGGAAACATGACAAAGATTAGAGGTTAGTTGCTCCAAGTCTACCCCCCCTCCCCCAGAGTCTATTAACTGCTGTTGGGTGGGACGTCTTTCAAACTGAAATTAATAATAAAGTGTGGAGTCATCGGCACAGGAGTGGAAAGGAAATGAAGTAATTGAAAGGTCATTAATGAAAAGTAGACAAAGCAGAAAAGTAGAAATCAAAGCGCGACCGCAAAAGATTCACCGAAATGCCCAAGAACAGAGGAACAAGTGTCAGAGAGATGTGAAAGAAGAACACCAGTAGAGTGTTTCATACTATAGCCATACTGGCGATTAAGAGATAAGATTAAAAGAATTGAGATGTTTCCAAATCTTCCTGTTAAGGATAGATTCGAAAACTTTAGAATAAACGGGTCAAAGAAATGGATAGTTGGATGGTTGAGAGGGTTCTCGTTTCTTCGGCATAGGCTGAATGATCGCACTTTCCAATAAGAAGGGAGGACTGAAATAGAAAGACAGAGACTAAATAGTTTACAAAGTCAGGTTGCAAGCTCGGAAGCACAAGTTTTGAGGACCATACGCCTTCTTAGAATTCAGTTCACGGAGAGCAGAAAAGAATTCCTTTGAAGAAATTATACTTTTAGGCATAAATAAGTTGAAGTGGGTTGAAAGAGGAGTTATAGCTCCGTAATAGTTTGAGTTTGAATAAGTAGCGAAAGTTTGAGCGAAGAGTTCAGTTTTAGAAGAATGTAAAACATCAGTTGTGCCGTCGGAAGATACTAGGGAACTGAAAGAGGAAGAAGCAAAGTTAGAGTTGACATTTTTTGTAAAATGTCAGAAAGAGCGTGAGGAAGAGGAACCGGAAAGATTATTGCATTTTCTGCTGAGGGAAAAGTTTTTGGTGTTAGAAAAGATAGATTTTGCACGATTCCGGGGTGAAACATAAATTGCTTGAGTTTTTAGAGTTTTAAGACGGCAGTAGTCCCTGAAGGCAGCATTCCTGCAGTGAATAGCCGAGAAGAAACAGAGAGATGCTAAGAAAAATAAAATAGTTTTACGATTGGTAATTCGTGTTAGGACTTGAAAAATAATTGTTTCATAATGATATCAAGTTAAGAAAATAAATAATTTCCCAATTTGTAATTTATGTTATGACTTGAAATCAAATCTTTTAATGAAAAGGAATAACGTCGTGACGTCACAAACAAAAATCAAATGATTATAAATACTCGAATGCAAAATAGTAAAGGAAATATATGACGTTATAATATTACAATTATATTTGAAAATACAATGATGCTAGGTATTAGAAAATATACAGTGTTGGCCAGATTCCCTTAAAAAGTGGATAACTGCTAATATTCATAAATGTCTCTAAAAATTATAATATAAATACAGTGTACATATAATATTGAAGCATGATTTTATATATATTACCTTGAGGAATGAGGAATATGAAGTTATAATGGTACATCACAAGTACAAATCAGGTTCAGACACTCTTGAGCATACGAATATAATGACGTTATTTTACTACGGATAAGTGTATGACGTCATGAATATTTGACCTGACGTAGCAGTCATTGAAAATCAGATACTGCGATCACGTGAATAAACTTATAGACGTGTAATTGTTAGTAATAAAATAAATGTCATTAATTTCATTGTCAGTAAGGATGTGATAATATCATAGAGAGGAGTCATACTCATGAAATTTGGAAAACAGATTTATTATGTAATATAAATAATGTGCATATGTAATTTTAATGTAATGTGAATGCATAATACCGTAAAGCATGATGAAAACGAAGTCATAAAACAGCAGTAGAAGTAAAATCAGGTTGATACTCTGAGTATACGAATATAATGGGGTATGAGAAGAATTTACATGATGATTTACTATTTTACGGTTTTTTTTATTACCTCTGGTGGGAAAAGGCCAGAGGCCTACCAAGTTACTACCAGAGTTAGAGAATAATCCAGAATCAGGGTCAATTTAAAAGTCCTACATGTCCCGATACATGGCGTTTATAGGTGTGTAAGTCATAGGGAGCTAGAAAAATAGATGAAGGGAGTGTCTTCCAGACTTCCAGACAGTAGAGTTCATGTAAGATTGAGTATAGAGGTTTTGTATGGGGTTGGAGTGTTGGACACAGAAAGGATGAGAGTGTGTAGAAAGGCGTGTCACACGAGCCCTTCTCAATGGAGGAGGTATGGAACGAGAGAGTTCAGAAGAGCAGTGTTCATTGTAATAGCGATAGTATAGAGAGTGACGCAACAGTTCTACTGGCAGAAAAAGACGGGAGAGAAATAGTGAGAAGACAAGAATTAAGACGAAAAGCTCTAGACTCCACCTTGTAAAGGAGAGCTGTATGAGTGGAACCACTCTAGATGTTTGACACATACCTCATACAGGGGCGAACAACACCAATATACAGATCAGGCAACTGTGTTGGTGTGAAGTAATTCTGAAAGCTACTCAGAACACCTAACCTCTTAGAAGCTTGTTTAGAAAGAGAAATATGATCTTTCCAAGAAGGATCACGAGAAAAGAAAACACCAAAGAATATTAAGGAGAGATAAAGGTTTGAGTAGTGTTTTTTCGAAGAAGATATCTTAGTTGTTTGGAAGATTGTAGAAAGATGGAAAAATTGAGTTTTTAAGGCATTGAAAACGACCATATTTTTTCAGCCAAAATTTGAAATACGAGAGAGATTAGATGTCAGTTGCTCCAAGACTACCCTCCTTGCATCTATTAATTGCCATTGGGAGGGGCGCCTTCCAAATTGAAAGGAATAATGCAGGGTGGAGTCATAGCATAGGAGTGGATAACAGATGAAGTAACAGATAGGACAGAACCTTGAGGAACACTACTATTAATAGATTTAAAGGATGAACGGTGGCCATCTACAACAGTTGCTATAGAACGACCAGAACGAAAATCAGAGAGACGGCCACAGAGAGAAAAATATATACCGAAAGAGGGAAGTTTAGAAATCAAACCTATGTGCCAGACTCTATCGAAAGATTTTGATATGTCCAGCGCGAGCAAAAGATTCACCGAAATGCCGAAGAGCGGAAGACCAATAGTCAGAGAGAATGGAAGGAAGATCACAGTAGAACGTTTCTTACGAAAGCCAAACTAGCGATCAGAGATAAGATTAGAGGAAGTGAGATTTTTCCAAATCTTCCCGTTAAGAATAAAATCGAAAACTTTAGAAATAATGTAGATTTAAAGAAATATATATATATATATATATATATATATATATATATATATATATATATATATATATATATATATATATATATATATATATATATATATATATGCAGAAATACAAATGTGGTGTGTCACTCATATGAAAATTAGATGAGAAGTGGTAGCTTGAAAAGAGACGTGAAAAAACACAGAATGAGAAACACACTACAGAAAGAAACGATCAATTATTCGCTTGAATAAGATTAGAAGAAAAGCTTTTTTTTGTGCGAGGTTTTCTTTTAGGATTTAAAGCTCTTTTGAAAGAAAGGATCACTTGAATCCACTTTTAAAGAATCTTAAAATAATTCTGAATCTTTTATTCATCATTATATTTTCTTTATATAACAATTTTTTCAAAGTTGTTCCTTTCATGATAATGTATATATATATATATATATATATATATATATATATATATATATATATATATATATATATATATATATATATATATATATTAAATTAATTAAATAATAATAAAAAAAAAAAAAATAACTACTAATAATAATAATAATTAATAATAATTAATAATAATAATAATAATAACAATAGTAATAGTAATAATAATGATAAAAATAATAATAATAATAATAATAATAAAAATAATAATAGTATAATAGTAATAATAATAAAAAATAATAAAAATAATAAATAATAATAAAAATAATAATAATAAAATAATTATAATAATAGTAATAATAATAATAATAATAAATAATAATAATAATAATAATAATAATAATAATAATAATAATAATAATACAACGGCCGTTATGGAGATTTCTACTTATCCTGTTGTTCGATGTGTTTCTCAAGATTTTATTCTATTGAGTTGTTGTTACATTTAAGAAATTCTAAGCTGTTCTTTAAACTCCTATCAAACTTTTATTCTATGACGACAATTCGACACTTTGCATTCTTCTCATTTAAAAACCTGCTTTCTTCCATGTATCTGTGTTTGTCTCCTGGAATCAAATTTCTGATTCTTTTTTCGCTTATCTGAATATTGTATCATTGCTGAAACCTGAATCTCGAAAATTTAAGCACTTTAAAAACCCATTTTATACATATTTATACTTTGATTCTTATATCTTCTTCTAAAGTGGGATGAATATCTACAAACAACTTTGCAAAATAAATAAATCAAATAAAAAAGAAGAAATTAATTAGAAATCTTATTTAATTAACAATTGTTACTATGTCTTCTTCTGTGAAATTATTCCACCTATTCAAAGACTTTATTCTTTCTTCTTGTATATAGTACTCTTCTCACTTTTGGCTTATCTTCATTTCCAGTTATCTTTAGAGTAAGACCGAGATCAAGAAGTAAAACAAATATTCATAAACTTTTTTTTTTAATTTCTAACTCTCAAGAGATACTGTTCTTGGTTCATATTTAAACACTCTATCTCTTTTCTATTAAAGCTGAAAAGAAATATGATTGTATTACCATAGCTATTGTTCTTTACTATGATCTCCTTTTACATCTCGGTCTCAAACTCAAATTTTACTATGTTATTTTAGTGTATAATGTGATAAGTATTTTCTGCCTGAGAAATAATATCATTGGGAGGTTTAATTTCCTTATTAAATAAAGCACCTTTCACACTATTTGAAAATTAAAACTATATAAATAAATTATGAAATTAGATTTCATTGTTTCTGTTAAAAGTTACATAAAAATTAGCATTTTCATTACGAAACTGTTACATTTTCAAAATATAATTGAAAGATAAGCATTTTTACATAAAATCTTAATTTTCATTTATAAATTAGTTTATTTATTTATTTTATTTATTTATTTATTTGCATAAAAGTTCTGTAATTTTAAATTCTAAATTTATCATTTAAATAATTAATTCAAGTCAGCATTAAAAGTAATTAAAATAATTTCATTTGATTTCAATAATTAAATTGACAGTTGACAATTATCCTTTAAATTTATTAAAGCACATTTACATGTTTTTAGCTATATATATATATATATATATATATATATATATATATATATATATATATATATATATATATATATATATATATATATATATATATATATATATATATATATATATATATATATATATATATATATATATATATATATATATATATATATATATATATATATATATATATATATATATATATATATATATATATATATATATATATATATATATATATATATATATATATATATATATATATATATATATATATATATATATATATATATATATATAATATATTAAATAAAACAAATCTGAGTAGTTATTTTTTAACAAATATATCAAACATGACAAACGCTTACTTTTGCAGAAAACGCTTCGAACAAAGATAGATAGAATCAAACTGTGATTGTAATATATATAATTATTATTATAGTTGTCAATATGATACAAATTTCGATATACTGGAAAAATTGTCCTAACGAAATCGTTGGGACAAGTGGCAAAAATATCAAAATTCTTTGGGTTATCATCTTGTTTTAAAAAATAAATCTGTGAAGCGACTTCCTTATGCCCAACATGTCTTTTCCTTATTGAAAATTTTACTGTGATATTTTTGGCCACTTGTCCCAACGATTCGTTAGGACAATATTTGCAGTGTATCAAACTTGATAAAACCAGAGTTAACGGAAATGTTGAACCAGTTAAAAAAAATCATTCATTAATTATTACTATATGATTAAAGACGTTACTGAAAAATCCTAAAGAACTTTAAATATAAGGCAAATTTTAAAAAAACAAAAGAGAAAAAAAAGTAATTTACAAATATTTCGATAAAAATTTCAAATTAATATTAATTCAAACACAAAATGTGTACATAACCAGCTAGGAGGGTGGCAGAATACTGAGGAAAGGTAAATCGATTTCTTGGTTTATTGATATGAAACCGATATCGATCAATATGCCAATAAAATTTTTATCAGCATATCTAAACACCACAATATATATATATATATATATATATATATATATATATATATATATATATATATATATATATATATATATATATAATATATATATATATATATATATATATATATATAACCACAAAACCACTAAATAAAATAAGAAAAATAATAAAAAGTTAAAATTAAGGGGAATTAACTAAGTGCTAAAACCGTAAATAGCAGAAATAGGAATTAAAAATTTAAAACGCACTATATTTCAGGGAACTACCCCTATCTTCTGATGCGATCAGGTTAAAAGAAAAGTTAAAAAAAGCCTTTTTTAACTTTTCTTTTAACCTGATCGCATCAAAGAAAAGTGTAGTTCCTTGAAATATAGTGTTTTTAAATTTTTATTCCTATTTCTGCTATTTACGGTTTTAGCACTTAGTTAATTCCCCTTAATTTAACTTTTATTATTTTTATTGTTTTATTTAGTGGTTTTTTGGTTATTATTAATTTTAATAGAGCGCGAGTTGTTTAGTTCTCTTAGAAATATAATATAATATAATATATATATATATATATATATATATATATATATATATATATATATATATATATATATATATTATATATATATATATATATATATATATATATTACTTTAAATATTAATTTCTATTCAGTATATTCTAAAGAAATATATTACAATGTTTTTTTTTTTTTATCTATAATGACACCACAGAATTAAGTATCAAAATCTCTTCTGCATTTGCTGCAAGTAAATTAAATAGATCTTTTATTTCCTTCATTTTACATTCATTTGTTTTCTGATGTTTTGAATAAATCGTTTCTAATACTTCTAATGTTTTAAATTGATTTCTCTAATTAAACTAATTTAACTTTGAGATTTATTAAGTTTGAAAGTTAATAAAAGGTCTTTCAAGCCTTCGTTTATCTCTTTCTTGGATCAAAGGGAGATACTTTAAGTTGATTAAACTCTGATGAAATCATCCAATAGAGTGTAATTAATAATTGCCCTCTTTATAATATCAAGACTTTGTTTCTGCTTTCAAATAAAGCTGAGAAAAAATAAAATTTGCCCTTGATCTTGATTTGCACGCAAAATTTCATTTATTACTTCCTTATACTTGAATGGACATACACAAACACAGACATACATACATACACATACACATACATAATACATACATACATACACATGCACATATGCACGCATTTACATATGCACACATATACACATACACTCACATGCAAACATGCACACATATATACATATATACGCACACACACACACACACACACATATATATATATATATATATATATATATATATATATATATATATATATATATATATATATATATATATATATATATATATAATATATATATATATATATATATATACAGGAGTATATATATTTGTCGTAAGTGGAAAATTGGAGAAAAGAATAAGTGATGTTCAGAGCTAATCTTTGATGTTGCAAATGTTTAAATCAATTTAATTCAGTTCCAATTCATCATAGATGTTGCCTCTTAATTGAAATCTATTTTCAGCTCTAAGATGATCAACATTTATGAAAAGTATTTTATATTTCTTCCATAACTGACAGAAACAATTTAAAGAAAGTTAGATACTTATTTTTTAAGTTATATTAAATGTTAATCTAAAACTGCATAAATATTTTTTTTTATTTAATTTAATTAAATTTTCATCTACTTTTTAAATTTGTTTTTATTGTAAAATATAATATACATAAAACATATCACTTAACAGTTTGAAATACAGTTTTTCTGTGCCCTACGTTTATTCTGCTTTTATATCTCTTATGAATTTCACCCTATCGACCTACAATGCAAGTGTTTGATTTCGTTGTAAATATTTTATTTTTATAGTTGTCAATTATGATTTGATTCTGCTTCAAGTGGGTGATATCTTAAAATTCTTGTATATTAAACTGCAGAATTCAACAGAAAACCATTGAAACAAATTTTTTACGAATGCAAATATTAAAAATGACAAATGGCACAAAAAATAGAAAATATCTCAAACGCACGCACACACACACATATATATATATATATATATATATATATATATATATATATATATATATATATATATATATATATATATATATATATATATATATATATATATATATATATATATATATATATAATATAAAAATTAAAAAAAAAAAAAAAAAAAAAAAAAAAAAATTAAAAAAAAAAAAAAAAAAAAAAAAATACGAAAAAAAAAAAAAAATATATATATATATATATATATATATATATATATATATATATATATATATATAATATATATTATATATATATAATATATATATATATATATAATATGGACATTGTTATTACTATGAAAATGAAGCTCACTTTTGAAATATTATTCTTACTAAATCTTCAAGATATAATCAATCCTACAATGAATTTCCAAATTTTAAAGTCATGAACGGAAACTCAAATAAAATAAGTGAGAATCTTTATAATTCATCATAGCCAGAATGTGGAAAGAGGAAATTTTGGCTTCAGATATTCTCACTAAATGAAGCAAAACGTAGATTAACAAATTCTTGGATCGCAATATAGTATAATGGCATTTAGAAGTGAAATGGACTTCCCCCCCCCCCCCCCAAAAAAAAAAAAAAAAAAAAAACATAATTAGCAATACTTTCTATGTTACTGAAAATAAGTCGAATATTAATGCCATCAAAAAATTAAAACCTGCCCTCTTATTTACAATTACTTTCTTTCTCTTACTAACTCAAATTAGCAATTTTTTTTGCTTTTGCAAAAAAATAATATTTTCAATATTATTACTACTATTACTATTACTATCTTTATTATTACATTATTATTATTATCATCATTATTATTGATACCATTATTATTATTACTGTTACTACTAATGATGTATTTATTATTTTTCTAATTGCTGTTATTATAAACAATAATAGTTATAAAAAAAATTTTCTTTTTCTTCATCTATCATTAAAATAATTATAGTGTTATTAATTATTAAATTTTGCCATTATTAATTCTTTTTTGGTTTTATTATTATTTATAATTATTTATTTTTGTTACAATTATTATTATTAATTATTATTATTGGTAGTGGTAGTACTTTTTATTACAATTAGTTTTAAATTATAATAATTATTTATTATTATTATTATTATTATTATTATTGTTATTATAATTATTTTTGACACAATTCCTTCTGTTATTATTACTGCTAACGTTGTATTTAAATTTCATCAGCATTCCTTCAATGGAAATAAGAGTAATATTGACATTTTCAAAAATAATTTTACTTGATTTTAAAAAATATTATTTGTTTCATTACTAAGCTGAAAAATATTATTGTAATTTATTAATTCTATTATTAATAATAATAATAGTAGTATTATTTTATTAATGCAATTTTATTAATATTACTACTTCAATTATTATTTTTATCATTATTATTAATTTCTATATTTGTTGTTCTTTTGCTATTTTTTTTTATTATTTTTATTGCTAATTTTTATATTGTTCTATTGTTATTATTATTATAATTATTAGTTATTATTATTATTATTATTATTATTATTATTATTATTATTATTATTATTATTATTTTTAGATTCTTTTAATTTAAATGTATGATGAAGGAAATATGCAATATAAATTTTTTGATTTTTTAATTATTTTTTAATTATATTATATTATTATTATTATTATTATTATATTATTATTATTATTATTATTATTATTATTATTATTATTATTATTGTTGTTATTATAATATGGTGCATTAAAATTTAAGAAAAAATGTTAAAATTTCCTTAAAAAATATAAAAAATAAAAAAAAATAAAAAAAAAAAAAAAAAAAAAAAAATTTATTTTAAAAAATTTTTTTTTTTTTTTTTTTTTTTTTTTTTTTTTTTTTTTTTTTTTTTTTTTTTTTTTTTACCTTTTTATTTATTTATTTATTGAAGAGACTTTAGAGTCATAAGCTTTTGTTCGGGTTTTCGACTTTAGGTTTAAAAATATGAAAAATTTGCATTTTTCCTTTATATTTTCTCATATCAAAGAGTATATATATATATAATATATATATATATATATATATATATATATATATATATATATATATATAATATATATATATATATATTATATATATATATATATATATATATATATATATATATATATATATATATATATATATATATATATATATATATATATATATATATATATATATATATATATATATATATATATATATATATATATATATATATATATATATATATATATATATATATATATATATATATATATATATATATATATAATATATATATATATATATATATATATATATATATATATATATATATATATATATATATATATATATATAATATATATTATATATATATATATATATATATATATATATATATATATTATATACTTTTCCGAAGACCATATTCACTACTGTCTTGACGTGTCCAGGGTCTATTTTACTCCAGTTTTTCTCTTACAAATTGGACAACCAAGGCTCGTATTTGTAAGGTTTTTATTTGGAATTATTTATGAAAGGAAGTGAATGACTAACATTTTTTTTACTGTTAAATTCAATTATATTTTTAAAACAACACTCTTGTATTAAACTTAATATCTTTCCTTTCTCTTTAGAGTTCGCAGATATTTATTCATTTTCTTAATTTCTTTATTACATACTGCAAACTTGATCTTCTATTCTTCAATATAACGAAGAAAAATACCAACTATTTAATCATTGCGGCATTGCTTTTTTTATTTTTTTAATGGACCTTCTTCCTGTACTTGCTCTTTAGTTTAGAAACATGATATATTCTAGAACTAACAGAAATACGAGTTTATCCTTAGATTTCAGGTATTAAATTTTTCAATTAAAGAACTACAAAGTATTCAATTTCTATTTACACTCCAGAAATATTAAAGTAACAATGATAATTTCATGCACATTATACCTGTTTTCCAAGAATATAACGACATTTTTTCAAATTACATTCTGGTTTTCTATCTTTCTTTAACCATTGCATCCTTTAGCAAGACTCTTCGTCTGATCCAGTATCTCATTTCTTCAAGTTTGAATAT
>SEYY01002079.1:0-2500 GCA_009176605.1 Armadillidium nasatum | reverse complement strand
TATTATTTTCATTATTATTTTTATATAAATTAGTTTCCATTGTACAAAAGTTCTTCAATGTTTTCGAGCAAATAGTTCCTTTTTGGGCATAATATACACTTAATACGATAAAATTTGAAAGGTCATTCTGATTATTAGCTATAAAATGCAAAATTTTTAAATTTTTTGCACATTAGGTAGGCATAATTTCCCTACCTTTAAATCTCAGCATGTACGCTACTGATAATATTGGCACCCTCCACGTGCTACTATAATCTTTATCAATCCCGTTTATTAATGACATATGCAAGCAAAGCCACAATTATGGATACAAACAAACAGTTTACCTTTGGTAATCGTGTAGGGAGGATGTATTTATTTATTTTACAATTTTTTAATATTTTGCTTGATATATATAAAAAATATAAAAAAAAAAAAAAATATATATAAATATTTATATATAATTTATATATATATATATTATATATATATATATATATAATATATATATATATATATATATATATATATATATATATATATATATATATATATATATATATATATATATATATATATATATATATATATATATATATATATATATATATATATATATATATATATATATATATATATATATATATATATATATACGTTATAGTTATAGTTATAATGTTTTCTCTCCAACAGCTCCACCATGCCCTAAACATATTTTCTGGTACTTTAATCGGGCTAATTGGGGGGGTAATGCGCCGCTTCAGTGCTAACTAAAATTGGAGTGAATCTTGCTTTGTCTCGTGGGACGCTTCTGTCTCTGCTGAAATGGTAGGGGCCGTGATCCTTGATGGGATGGGCAGATTCATTTCATCTTCAACTAAATCTTTCTTTCCTCAAAATCTATGGTTCAATGACAACTGATCTCTTGTCCTTCGGAAGAGAGACAATGCTTAACGTGAGTGGAAAAACTCTTTTTCTAACTCTTTTTAATTTTCATTCAGCTCAGAATCGTTGCAGGGATGTTCTTCGACGGAAAATCGTACTTTTATTAAAAGGAAGTGCGCTGACCTCCATGACTCTTCTACTGATAAAAGTTTCTGGTCTCTTGACAAAAATATCTCTAATAACTACTGCAAATTTGGTTTTCCTGCACTTATACACTCTGATGGTTCTGTAGCTAATACTCCCTCTGAAAAGTCTAATCTCTTTGGGCTCCTTTTCAAATATAATTTCACCCTGCTTGATTATGGCATCTATCCTCCTACTCCTTCTCCTCTCAGGTATCTCATGTCTCTACCTGTAATTGTATATGTTCGGGTGCATGGGATCCTGAAATCTATGAACGTCAGAAAGGCCAGTGGCCCGGATGCCATTCCCCCTCGTGTTTTGAGTGAATGTGTTGCTTCTCGTCTTCAACTTTTTGATTCTATTCTTGCTGATCTAGATGGCCTTTAAGAAACTGGGAATTCTGTTCAAGTTGCAAGAATTTTTTTCCTTCTGAGCAGTTACTCCAAATATATAAGGATTTTATTAACCCTTGTATGGAGTACTTTTCTCATATTTGGGGGGGGGGGCTCCGGATCCTCCTCTCTTTCTGGATAGGGTTGAGTCTAAAGCTAAAAGATTTAAAAACTGTCCCCTACTTTCAAACTCTCCTGACCTCCCATCTTTTCGGCGCGACGTTATCTTTTTTCTATAGGTACTACAATGGCAATTGCTCGAGGGAATTGGCCCCTCGCATTCCTCCACCGTTGCGTCGTCCTCGTTGCACAAGGAGTGCCCTACCTTTATATGAATTTTGATTGGATGTAGGAAACCCCAAGCTAGCCCATTGTGTTGTTCCTCCTTCTTTCGAACCACCTCTGTTCTGTGGAAATTTCTACCATCATCTATTTTTCCTCCTATATTTAATCTTCCATTCTTCAAGGATTCCGTCCGTACCCACCTGAGGGATGTGCGTTAAGTCTGTGTTTGAGTGCGTTTTTTTTCCCATTGTGTGTGCCCCCTTTTTGAAAAGGGCACTGCCCGTGAGTGATGGGGATCTGTATTACATATATATATATATATATATATATATATATATATATATATATATATATATATATTATATATATATATATATATATAAT
Source organism: Armadillidium nasatum (assembly GCA_009176605.1). Classification (NCBI taxonomy): domain Eukaryota; kingdom Metazoa; phylum Arthropoda; class Malacostraca; order Isopoda; family Armadillidiidae; genus Armadillidium; species Armadillidium nasatum. Next base: position 392 of record SEYY01002079.1, on the reverse strand, counting down.
AATATATTAGTAATATTGCAATGTTGCAAAAAAATAATCCTGTGAAGGATTATGAGCCTTCTTAAGTGAAGCATAGATGGTTTAGTTTAATAACGGGAAAGATCCTTCCTCGCTAGGACGCGTAACACATCCTGTCTCCATCAAAGAGATCTCACCCGCACCCGCACCCGCACCCGCACCCGCACCCGCACCCGCACCCGCACCCGCACCCGCTCACATACCCACACCGTCACACGTTTCCGTAGGGTTTACCTGTTCTTACCTTGTGATATATACGATCCGTAAAATATATAGCTTGTTTAATAGACACCCCATTTGTCTTGTTGAAAACTCCATCATATATTATTATTTTTTATTATTATTTTATTATTATTATTATTATTATTATATTA
>SEYY01002078.1:67500-70649 GCA_009176605.1 Armadillidium nasatum | reverse complement strand
AAAAAAAAAAAAAAAAAAAGTTGCATTTTAACAAAAAGCACATTTAATGAGGCAGGATTGCAAAATATTGCCAATCTGCATATGGATGAGTTTTATAATGCAACGGCTACAAACCCCTCAGCTCTTCTGAGGAACCCCGGGTGCCTCTTCTTCAATGCAATATTTGCCTCAGCGGGCGGAGGAATGAGCAAAAGAAAATTCTTTAGTTGGTGAAATTCAACAATACAAAAAAACACGATGGGGAGAAGACGTTCCTTAATTGTAATGTCATAAAGTGAACTTTATTATAAGCAAAAATTCAAGTTTGTGCTTGCTAAAAATTGCTGTATTCCCCCCCCCGCCCTTCTCCCTTCCCTTCTTTTGTATTTAAAGAGAGTCTTACGAGCTGCAGTGCATAATAATAATAAATAATAATAATAATATATAATAATAATAATAATATATAATAAATATATTCATTGCTTGAAAATGTAGCTGTTTTTAATATATTGCCATATGGAAAATTCATTGAAACCTATAATGATTATTTTTGTCAAACATCCATCATCCATTTATTGTCATCATCATCATCATCATTATCGCCATCATAACTAATATCATTATTATTTTATTCTGTTTTGCAAAAAAATAATAATACAATTTCTTGAAGCCATTTTATGATCAAAGGAAAGAAATTTTCAACCGATAACTATAGATTATTCAGCTGTTTAGTCGTTAATTCCCGATATAATGCGAATATCAGACAAAAGAAATGATTTGAGTTAGATAAGCTACAAGCAAGTTTTCCTTTACCATTATAAAATGAATGGCAGTAATTTGATTCAAAAGTAAAAGTTGTTTTAGATCTTAATTTGCATAAGTTTTACTTCGTTTTTATCTCTATTCTCTCCAATACCCCCCTGGATATAAGTTTAGACCGATGTAGCAACAATCATGACCGACTGTGGGTTGGGTAAAGTATATAGACTTTTTTTCCATGCAATTAATATTTTTTAAAAGACCTTTTTTCCGTACCTCAATATTTTTTGCACCACATAATTATTATTATTATTATTATTATTTATTATTTTATTATTATTATTATTTATTATTATTTATTATTATTATTATATTTATTATTATTAATAGGTTCCTGTAGTTGTTAGGTATATAAAGCGAAACGTTTGAAAATTCAGAGTTTTTTCAGCAAATATTCCAGGGACTTACACAATATAATATATATTATATATATATATATATATATATATATATATATATATATATATATATATATATATATATATATATATAATATATATATATATAATATATATAATATATAATAATAATATAATAATACTAATATAATAAAAAATAATATAATATATTTTATAATAATAAAATATAATATATATATATTATAATATATATATATATATATTATATATATATATATATATATATATATATATTATATAATTATATTATTTATTTTATTATATATATTATTATATTATTTATTATTATTATTATTATTATATTATTATTATTATTATTATTATTATTATTATTTTATTATATTATTATTATTATATTTTTATTATATTATTATTATTGATTATTATATTATATATTATTATTTTTTTAACCTCTGGTGGGCAAACGCCAGAGACCTACCAAATTTCCACCAGAGAAAGGAGCAAATCGGAATCCTGGTCAGATTAACGGCCGACATGTCCCTAGACACGGCGTTTGAAGGTGTGTAAATCATAGGGAATTAGGAAAATTAGAGGAGGAGTGTTCCACTTTAAGTAGAGTACATGTAAGATTGAGCATAGCGGTTAAGTCAGTTGTCAGAGAGTTGGACAGAGAAATGATGAGACTGTGTAGAAAGACGTGTCGTACGAGCTCTTCCCAAAGGAGGAGATATGCGACGAGAGAGCTCGGAAGAGCATTGTCTATTGTAAAGCAGTATCGACGGGCAGTAACGAGAATGGAGAATTAGTGAGACGAGTGGAGAAATTAGTGAAGGGAAAAATCTAGACAATAACTTTTCGAGGAGAGCTGTATGAGTGAAACCACCCCAGATGTGTGAGGCGTCCTCCATACAGGGGGGAACAACACCCTTATAAAGAGCAAGCAACTGGGGTGGTGTGAAGAAGTTCTGAAGGCGCCTCAGAACAGCCAACCTCTTAGAAGCTTGTTTAGAAAGAAAGATCACGAGAAAAAGAAACACCAAGAATTTTAAGGAGAGATGAAGGATTGAGTTGTGTGTTTTCGAAGAAGATATCATAGTTGTGTGGAAGATTGTGTCGAGTAGAGAGATGGAGGAATTGTGTTTCTAAAACATTGAAAACAACCATGTTTTCCTGCCCCAATTTGAAATGCCAGATAGATCAGAGGTTAGTTACTCCAAGGCCATCCTCCTTGCATCTATTAACTGTTGTTGGGGGGGACGCCTTTCAAACGGAAAAGAGTAATGAAGGGTGGAATCATCGGCATAGGAGTGGATAGGAGATGAAGCAATAGAGAGGTCATTAATTAAAAGCAGATAGGACAAATCCTTGAGGAATACCACTATTAATAGATTTATAGGATGAATGGTGGCCGTCTACAACAGCTGCTATAGAACGACCAGAAAGGAAATCAGAGAGAGGGATAGATACCGAAAGAGGGAAATTTGGGAAACAAAGCTTTGTGCCAGACTCTATCGAAAGCTTTCGATATGTCCAGCACTAAAACAAAAGATTCGCCGAAATGCCAAAGAGCGGAGGACCAAGAGTCAGAGACAAGATCACCAGTAGAGCGTTTCTTTCGAAAGCCATAATGGCGATCAGAGATTAGAAGAAGTGAGATGTTTCCAAATCTTTCTGTTAAGGATAGATTCGAAAACTTTAGAAAGAACTGAGGTTAAAGAAATTGCACGGTAGTTAGAGGGTTGAGATGGGTCCCTCTTCTTCGGCACTGGAAGTGAAGATTAAAGTAGAAAGACATAGATGAAATAGTTTACCAAGGCAGGGTGCAAGCTCGGAAGCACAAGTTTTGAGAACCACAGGAGGTATACTATCAGGACCGTACGCCTTCTTAGTGTTAAGATCAGAGAGAACAAAAATGACGTCATTAGTAGAAATTCTAATTTTAGGCATAAATGAGTTTGAGGGGTTTGAAGG
>SEYY01002078.1:62500-65000 GCA_009176605.1 Armadillidium nasatum | reverse complement strand
TATATATATATATATATATATATATATATATATATATATATATATATATATATATATATATATATATATAGTTTAGATCCCTTAATTGGCGTCGATAAATCATAATATAATTATATTACGTTCGTATTCCAATAAATGTGTCAATTTATTAACATTAATTTAAGCTTTAATTATGGAGAAGTCTTCCTGTAATTTGGGTGTTGGCGATAAAAAATCATCTTTTGATGTTTAAAAATTCTTTCAGGAGGAAACGCTTTTCAATATGTTTTTGGAACTTTAATTAAATTTTAAAATTAATTATTTTAATAAATTTAAGCGTTATATAATAATAATAATATAATAATAATAATAATAATAATAATAATAATAATAATAATAATAATAATAATAATAATGAGTTGAATTTAATTATAGGCTTGAGAATTAATATTGAATAAATCTTTAATGGAAGTTGTTTAAAAAAAAAAAAATTTAAATTTAATTTTTTTTTTATTAACTTTTGTAGTGAAGCTTTGGTATTATTTATTTGTTATGCTAAAAGATCTTCACTAAAATACGGAAATTTATTCCACAAATTTATTATTTTTAAGAATAATAAATTTGATTAAGTTTCTGTAAATAGATTTCTTCTGATTTATGTACTTTATAAAGACTGCAGTTTTAAAACTTTTAGTAACTTATCGTTATCTTCATTAACTCTCAAAAAGTTTTTGTCCTGAAAGTGGGACTAACATATTTCATGTGGTTTCTAAACCTATCTAGGTTATGTAGGTTATGATATTCTTGACGCTTTGGTTTGTAATACTTGTTCCTGAATTTTACCCTCCTAGGAGGGGTTTTCACTTTTCGCAGAATTTCTCTGTAAGATCATGCTGCTCAACAAGTATTAGTTTTTGAGTTGTACACTCTTAGAAGAATGATTCTCTTTGTCGCTTGGATTTGTATCTTCTTCCATATGAACTCTAAAATCTACCATGAGAACGGTTGCCTTTGTTAAATAAGTTAACCTCTCATTGGGTCACTAAAATAAATATATAATGTTAATTCATATGACACCTTTTTGACTTGTTTTGAACATTAATACCAATAAACTTTATTTATTTTTTTTGCTGTCAACTTTTGTTTCCTTTTTTGAAGCCTTTTCAACCAATTTAAAACATATCTTGGAGCTAAGTCGTATCTGTTAATATTTTTTTTTATATAAATATTCTTAACACACATATTTAAGTAATTTTCTATTATATTTGAAAAGTTGATTTCATTTGAGTGCAAACATAGCACATACCTGATAGATTGGATTTTGTCTTTGTTGCTTTCATTTTTATTCTCTACTAATTTTTATAAATATGAACAGCCACAATTGTGTAACAACCACAACTATACTTTTTAATATATGTTCAATGATACGTATCTTAGTTGATATTGATATATATATATTATATATATATATATATATATATATATATATATATATATATATATATATATATATATATATATATATATATATATATATATATATATATATATAATGTAAAATAATGTCCGCTTAGGAGTAATAATGTTAACGCTCCAGCGATCATAAGTATTTCCTTTCAATTTTTGAAAACATTTTTACCAAAAATAAGGTGATGTCAATATATATATATATATTATATATATATATATATATATATATATATATATATATATATATATATATATATATATATATATATATATATATATATATATATATATATATATATATATATATAATGAGGATTGGAGGTGGAGATGAGGAGATTTGGAGGGAAGAATGGGGGCTGTAGAAGTGGGGGAAGGAAACTTGAGGAGGTGGATGAATTCAAATATCTAGGAATGTTGGTGGAAGGTAAGGGTGGGACGGAAAAAGAAATAAAGAATAAAGTGGTAGAGGGAATGAAAGTATTCGAGGACCTAAGAGAAGTATGGAAGAATGGAAATATTTCCAAAGAAATAAAGATACGAATCTTTGAATGTATGTGTTTGCCTTCTGTAATGTATGGGTGTGAAACATGGATGATAAATGCTCGGGCGAGGAAAAGTTTGAATGTCTTTGAGATGAAAGGTTTGAGAGCGATATGTAAATTGAGAAGGATTGATAGGATTAGAAATGACAGAATAAGGGAGATGTGTATATGGAAGAGGGGTGTAGTGGATAGAGCGGAGGAGGGTGTGCTAAAATGGTTTGGACATATGTGTAGAATGAATGAGGATAGAAAGGTGGGCAAGGTACTTAGATCCGAGGTGGATGGGGTAGAGGAAGGGGAAGGCCAAAGTGGAGATGGATGGATGGAGTGGAAGAAATTTTGGTTGGAGGAATTTGAGTTTAGAAGAGGGTAGTAGACTTGGGCAGGACAGAGTGAGATGGAGGTTGGTAGTGAAAGGGGAGTAAAGATAAGAATGGGTATATTTATGAGGAAATTGTTTCGGGCACCACCCCACGAAAGTGGGAAAGGTGATAGTGAATAAATAAATT
>SEYY01002078.1:40000-42500 GCA_009176605.1 Armadillidium nasatum | reverse complement strand
TTTTAGGATTCATATTTTGAATAATATATATATATATAATATATATATTATATATATATATATATATATAAATATATATATATATATAATATATAATATATATATATATATATATATATATATATATATTTATATATATATATATAGTAATTCGACGATTAATCGTCATCGTCAAAATCGGCATACTTTTTTTCTCAATCGTCACCGTCAATTTTCTGTCGATTATTTTGCAATTTACATATATTGGCCTATAAATATCTCTGCTGCTCCCTTTTCTATTGAGAGTGAAAGGCTGTTTTGTAGTGGGGTTCAAATATACACTCCAAGACGAAATGAAATTACCCCAGAAATTGGGGAAAAGATTGTTTCTGCATCGTAGTTTAAGTTCTCTAAATTTAAAGTACTAGAATTTTGTATGTCTGTCCATGTTCTCACAAATTAAAATTTTTAAAATCAGTGTTTTAAATGTACTACAGGGTGTTCCATTTGCTTTCGGCCACAAATATACACTTACAAGGTATCAAAATACTAGTCATGAGTTAACAGCATTTGCCACGAAATAACCTTATTGTGTGAGAATGATTCTGACATCACAACAAATGTTTTAAGTGATCGCCATTAGCATCGAGGCATGCCTGCACACGATTTTCCTTGTTACAGAAAGTTACCGCCAAAGTCTCTTGGAAACGACCCAATCTTCAAAGATTGGAATGTCCTCTCATGATTCTACCTCGCTTTTCACACACCAATGTTTATTTGTGGCAAATTTTATTAACTTATGACCAGTACTATGATATTTAAAAGCGCATATCTGGGACCAAGAGTGAATGGAACACCCTATATTATACAGAATTTTAAAATTGGATGTATATACACATTTGCATGAATAAAGAAAATAATTTAATTCTACCTTATTATAAAATTGTTAAATTTATTAAAATAATAGAAATTTTTAAAATATACTCTTTCAATTACATGGTCAAAAATCCTTAATCATCCCATCACTAACTATATACTATATATATATATATATATAATATATATATATATATATATATATATATATATATATATATATATATATATATATATATATATTATATATATATATATATATATATATATATATATATATATTATATTTGAAGATTTTAAAATACAAGATCCAGCTACCTATTAATTAGACTTTGTGTTTTATATTCTTTGGGTAGTATAAATAAATAAATAACCATCATTCATTATAAGCAAAAATTTTACTCTTTTAAATTTTTTTATTAACTATTTATTATTTTTCAATTAATAAATAGTTTGCAAGCTGTTTCAGATGAAAGCTTCTTTTCATTGTAAAGAAGCTACAGTGTACAAGTGCCATTGAAATAAAAATCATAAGTAATCTACAGTATATTATCAAAGAAGAATACTATATTATATTTATAATATATATATATATATATATATATATATATATATATATATATATATATATATATATATATATATATATATATATATATATATATATATATATATATATATATATATATATATATATATATATATATATATATATATATATATATATATATATATATATATATATATATATATATATATATATATATATATATATATATATATATATATATATATATATATATATATATATATATATATATATATATATATATATATATATATATATATATATATATATATATATATATATATATATATATATATATATATATATATATATATATATATATATTATATATATATATATATATAGATATTATATATTGTAATTGTTTTGTATTTTCAATATTTTGCAAATGAACAAACGAACAATGTCCGAAACGTTATTTTTATAAAATTAATATTTCGAGTTACTGTTGTCTTTTATAATATATATATATATATATATATATATATATATATATATATATATATATATATATATATATATATATATATATAATATATATATATATATATATATATATATATATATATATATATATATATATGCGGGTGAAACTTTAAATTATGTAAACTGAACGGTTTGGATATTATGAAAGTTGATAAAATTGATGAAGGAATTATCTGAGAATTATGTCATATTGACATATTTAAAAAACTTAAATTAAAAATGCTTATCCAGATCATTAATAATGTTTCTGCCTCTATCGATTAATCGGCCTTTTAACCGATATGAGTAAAATATATCCTATCTGTCTGTTAGTCTCTCTCTCTCTCTCTCTCTCTCTCTCTCTCTCTCTCTCTCATATATATATATATATATATATATATATATATATATATATATATATATATATATATATATATATATATATATATATATATATATATAATATATATATATATATATAGTATATATATATGCTACTCTCTTTTGAATCAGTTTATGAAAAAAGATAGAGCCTACAAGGCACCCACCTGTCTTTGAAGAATCACATATTCTAATCATTGAGTAATTACC
>SEYY01002078.1:27500-30000 GCA_009176605.1 Armadillidium nasatum | reverse complement strand
TATATATATATATATATATATATATATATATATATATATATATATATATATATATATATATATATATATATATATATATTATATATATATATATATATATATATATATATATATATATATATATATATATATATATATATATATATATATATTTTTTTTTTTTTTGCTTTTACTACTTTTTGTTACTGAGATATATTTTAATTTTGATTATTATTTTCACTAGAATTCCTTAAATTTAAATAGTTTGAAAGTACTTTAAAAATCGAATTTTTTTTTTTTATTTTTTTTTAATGAAACATATGTGCTTGGGATTAAAAACAATTATAAAAATGTGTTTTTGGAAACAAATATTTTGATTATTACTCCTTGAATGTTTGATAAAAATTAGTAAATGTTTATTTAGTAAATAATAATAGTTTTCAGTTCTTAACGAGAGTCCATCATTGCATTTCGACGCATATTTCTCCCTTTTAACCGACCATTATAAAATGGCCTCGTGCTTAGTACCAAATTTGTCAATAAAATAATCTAAGGACCAATTAAACCGTACTGAATTTTCTCCAGAAATGATTTTCAAATTCTTGTCGCTAATTATTCTTTATCTTTAATTTTTCTACTACCGAAATTTTTTTTTTTTTTTTTTTTCATTTTTTAAAGTCTAATTACAACTTTTTTTCATTTTTGTCATTTATTAAGAGAAAAATTATATTCTTCCATTTTATTGAATAAAGATGAAAACTAAATTTGAGTACAATATATTGTGGAATGTAAGTTGATTGTTGCAAATATTATGTATTTCAATACCAAGAAATTAATTTGTTTCATGTTACTTTAATTTCATTTTAAATCATCTCTTTTCTAAGCTTTTTTTTATATATTGTATATGTAGGTGGATTTAAATCGGCATTACATCCCTTTCATTTAAAAAAAGGAATTAACATCTTGATTTTTTTAGAGTTGATTTTGGTTTTATAATCATAACCTTTCATCAGACATTATTATATAACTAAAGAAAGATCTGTATATTCATGTTATAAGAGAGAGTTTCTCAACCGTTCGCTATGATCAATTTACATTTTGAGAGCGAAATTAGGTATTAATAAATGTATCGAAATCTACTCGTTAAACGGAACTAATTTATGCAAACTAGTTCAAACCAAAACTATAACTTACCACTTGCTTCATTTAGAGCATCAGTCATTGATCTTCATGTAGTGAATGTATTACCATATATATATATATATATATATATATATATATATATATATATATATATATATATATATATATATATATATATATATATATATATATATATATATATATATATATATATATATATATATATATATATATATATATATATATATATATATATATATATATATATATATATATATATATATATGCTATTAGAGAACCGAAAGCAATTTATAATTTTGCAGTGAAATGAGGGTATTACGGGAACGAAACGACGAAATCATAAAAGGTTAAGTTTGCTGAGGCTGTTTTACGACGCATATCATCTCTCTTTTAACTGACCATAAAATGCCTTCCCTCAGATTACGAAATCTATCAGCAAAATCATCTGAAAAACTAATTAAATTACATGCACCATTTTCGTATTCATGTAAAATGTCTACGGAATTTTTGCGACATTTTTCGTTATATAAATATCTATTCTTCTCTCTCTCTCTCTCTCTCCTCTCTCTCTCTCTCTCTCTCTCTCTCTCTCTATATATATATATATATATATATATATATATATATATATATATATATATATATATATATATATATATATATATATATATATATATATATATTATATATATATATATATAATATATGCGTGCGTGTATGTAAAGGTTAAAAGGGTCTGATTACAAATGACTTCTATTTCTTAAAAGGCTTACCTCCAGTGCATAAAAATGCCCTTTTATTGGAAAGAAGTAAAAAGGTTTAATAAGGAAAGAAGGAAAGAACTTTGGCTAGACGATATTTTTGTGTTATATAACGTTAAAAGAAATGGGTCTTTTAAAATTCACCCGTGGGTGTTTCTTTATCTTTATATCTAACTAATTTTATCCTCTGATGATGCAATTCAGCTTATATCGTAAGTCTGTTTAGTTTTAATATTATAATTCTTAGTTTTAGTATTATAATTCGTATATTGTTGCTTTGGTGTTGATTAATTTATCACTGTAAAATAAAATTAATGTAAAGATGGAAGGTTCAAAAATTTATTTTGTCTGTTGTAAAAAAAAAGTTCTTTATGGGAAAGAAGAAAAATTGATACTAATCTACACCTGACATTTATTTTATTGTATACAAGAAAATTAATATTTTTTCCAACCTTGTTAAAACATGTGTGTGTGTGTGTGTGTGCATGTTCATTACATATTCACTTTAAGCAATTTCTTAACAGAGAAAATGTTTTATTTGATACACGTTAAGGCATCCACACAAATTAGAATGCACTTTTATTCGAAAAATGTGT
>SEYY01002078.1:7500-17500 GCA_009176605.1 Armadillidium nasatum | reverse complement strand
TATATATATATATATATATATATATATATATATATATATATATATATATATATATATATATATATATATATATATATATATATATATATATATATATATATATATATATATATATATATATATATATATATATATATATATATATATATATATATATATATATATATATATATATATATATATATATATATATATATATATATATATATATATATATATATATATATATATATATATATATATATATATATATATATATATATATATATATATATATATATATATATATATTCTCTTACTTGAATCCTTAATAGGCATACTTGAAGACTAACATAAATACACTTTAACTCTTTCCAAAAATTTTACTTTGTGTTTCATTAAGAGAATTTAAAAAATTTTTTTCCTTACAAAAAAAAAAAAAAAAAAAAAAAAAAAAATTCCGCATATGAGATTCAAACTTTAATTAAGAACGAATTCGAATTTAAGAATGAAAAAAAGGAAAAAAAAAAAAAAAGAGCAACAAATGTCGCCATTTGAATTCAAATAAACTGAACTTTTGTTCCAAGAAAGTGTAGCATTTAAATTATATATATATATATATATATATATATATATATATATATATATATATATATATATATATATATATATATATATATATATATATATATATATATATATATATAATATATAGCGGCTACATAGCTCAGGTGATCGAGCACTTACCTAGCAAGTGAGAGATCCATTGTTCGAAGCCTTGTCGGAGCGGGGAATGCGAGCTATTCCCATTTCCTCTTAGCTTCGAATGACTCAGTTGATAAACTAGTATATTAGTTACCTGCTTAGTTGCTAATGGGAGTAAATTCCTGCATCCGCCGCGATTAGGTCTGGTCAGTCAACGGTATTCTGTCTTAGGCCCTTGTTACCCTGGGACTTTCGTTGAAAAGGTCCCGCAGACAAAACGTAGTCCTTCTGAGAATAAACATTTATTATTTTATATATATATATATATATATATATATATATATATATATATATATATATATATATATATATATATATATATATATATATATATATATATATATATATATATATATATATATATATATATATATAAAGCATTGCTCTTTGTAATAGAATTTATGTATTTTTTATGTAATGAAAACTATAGTGTAAATATTTATATATTTTACTCTACAACCTTAAAATACCTTCGAATAAGGTATAATTAGGAATATTTTAATAGTATTATAAATATAAAGTCATTTGATGAGTAACATTGTAACGTATAATATATTCATAGAGGATGCTTTTAAGAAATAATATGAAGACAATGGTAAGGATAACCTTGAGCTAGAGGGATTAAAATTAATTACAGTCTTTAGAAAAAATAATCAGATTTTACATCGATATTTGTAAAGAATAACTAGCAAAGATTCCAGGTTGTAAAATAAAAAAAAAAAAAAAAAAAAAAAAGATTCTTGCAGCTTAATCTATTGAGACATCACGGAGTTGAGGTATTTGTGATTCAAAGAGAAACGTGACTATGGGAACAATGTATAATCTTGAGGAGCGAAGTAACATCAAAAGAGGAGACTAATTAAAAAAAAAAAAAAAAAACTCTATCAGATTATCATGATTTGGCAGTTTTATATAAGAGTACTTAATTATCGTAATGGTAATAATAATAATAATAATAATAATAATAATAATAATAATAATATATTATTATTATTATTATTATTATTATTATTATTATTATTATTATTATTATTATTATTATTATTTCTTCTTGAATCTTCTTCTTCTTCTTCTTCTTCAATAGTTAATAATAATAATAATAATAATAATAATAATAATAATAATAATAATAATAATAATAATAATAATAAACTAAAGAAAAACATATCTCTACCAACAGGTATAAAATAGTTTCACAAAGGATAAACAAAATTCATTGAATAACAAGAATACAAATACTATTTTATTTTGCAATTTGCGTGTGTATTGTCGTGCTTTTGAACATTGAATAAAGACGATTTTTTTTTTTTCTCTTTCTCTTAATGTGACTTTCTAATTTTGTATATATTTTATTTAGGTTCGAAAACAATAAGTTATATATATAATATATATATATATTATATATATATATATATATATATATATATTATATATATATATATATATAATATATATATATATATATAATATATATATATATATATATTGATGCAATAAATAAATAAATGAATAAAGGAACATTAAAAATAGATGGTGTAGTGGCCGATAAAGCTTTCAATTGAGGTTAAAATCGCTGTAGAAGCAAATTCCTCTTCCAACTAAATTGAAATACCTCCAACCATTTGCCTTTTTCCCCCTTTCCTTTAAAAAATGTTTTCAATTTAATTGGTTATTGACTGCTTTCTATACTCATATATATATATATATATATATATATATATATATATATATATATATATATATATATATATATATATATATATATATATATATATATATATATATATATATATATATATATATATATATATATATATATATATATATATATATATATCGTTCTATACAAGAATATAATTATTTGCGTCATAAAATTCAGCAATATTAGCCCACGTTTTTTAAAAAAATCTTAATAATAGCATAAAACTCATAGTGTAGATTTATGTTGATGGATTTTCAGTAACCTTAAAGCCCTTATATTTTATAGCATTTAATCTGTTTATTTAAAAAAGAACACATTAGAGTTAATAAAGTTAAAAGCTGACATGCTAACAGCGCCATAAGATTCAAAATCAGTCTATAATCTTAAGCTGCTGAGCCGCAATAGTTATTAGTAGTTATTATTAGTTATTAAATTTTGAAATAAATTGCAGATTAGCATCATTGGACTATCAAAGTTTTTTAAAAGTTTTTTTAGTGGTATTAATTTATATTACTGTTAAAGGAACATATACATTGGTATGAGAGATATATATATATATATATATATATATATATATATATATATATATATATATATATATATATATATATATATATATATATATATATATATATATATATATATATATATATATATATATATATATATATATATATATATTATATGAATTTTCTTTTACTACCTTATCGCGGTGAAGTTTTCATTATCGGATTCTGATGGACTCATTTTTCTTTATTTTTCATTCAGTCAGTTCAAGACCTCCTCCCCTCCACTCCCCTTCCCCCCTCCTTCCCCCCCCCCCTCCTCCTTTCCATCCTCGTTTTGGTTTTTCTTTGCGTGCAAGTACACACACACATACACACACTCACACACACACATATATATATATATATATATATATATATATATATATATATATATATATATATATATATATATATATATATATATATATATATATATATATATATATATATATATATATATACATACAAGTGTGTGCGTGAGAGAAAAATGCAATTTTATTTTACCTTTCAAAAGTTGAATTTAGTGTTTTAAACTGTGAGGGAAAATTTTTTAAAACTGATTTGAGCCTTTCCATAATTCCTTTTTATAATTCGATGTTCTTTGACTGTCGAGGTCGACGAAGAGAAAACTTCAAAGGCTGTTCTGTGGCTTCCTTTTGTACATCGAATTTATGCAAATTGAACATAGAAACTTTGAAATAGCTCAGAAACTTTGCCTTTTGCTTTTCTCTTTAGCATTTTGTTTCGCTATATATATATTTAAATATATATATATATATATATATATATATATATATATATATATATATATATATATATATATATATATATATATATATATATATATATATATATATATATATATATATATATATATATATATATATATATATATTCATGTGTGTCGGTGTGTGTTAGCGCGGGCTCGTGCGCATATGTTGTTAATTACATTAATTAATTGTAATTACAAGAAGTATTTGTTAAAATGCATTTTACTTTTTCTTCCTGAATTTAATGAAGTGAAATGTTTCCTGAAAAAACATGTTTGTATGTTCATATGTATTCACGTACCTTGATATATATAATATATATATATATATATATATATATATATATATATATATATATATATATATATATATATATATATATATTATATATATATATATATATATATATATATATATATATATATATATATATATATATATATATTTTCTCCGTACATGTAACCTCTGTTTTGGGTGTTTCTCCCCCTATTAATTATTATTTTCAAAAAAAAAAAAAAAATATATTTCATGCACAATCTCCCATAATTCGTTCGGAACATGTGTGTATATTTTCTCAGCAGCTCCTCTCTCTTGATTTGTTCTCACCAGACATTCTCTCCTACCATCACATAACTCTTAGCTTTACATTTTTTATATCTTACCCTTCTCTTCTCATATATATATATATATATATATATATATATATATATATATATATATATATATATATATATATATATATATATATATATATATATATATATATATATATATATATATATATATATATATATATATATTCTTTGCTCTATTAATTTCATTAAAATACAAGTAATCGGATCTTTAGTGGAAAAACTCTTTATTAAATTTGGATGCAATCTGAGACTCTCTGATTTTGGCATTGCAAGAGTTAGGAATTATTATTATTATTATTATTATTATTATTATTATTATTATTATTATTATTATTATTATTATTATTATTATTATTATTAGTATTAGTATTATTTATTATTATTAATTTTGTTTTTAAGTGTGATGATACCTTAATTGACATGCAATTTTTAAATTGGTTATTGAGTTCTATTAACAGAACTTATGTTTACAGACTCCAAGTTTAATTTCTATTAAGGAAACTTTGAAGTGAAAAATATTGAACACACTATATAAAATTGTTCTAGGAGCAACTGATTTCTGACCTTTTTTTAACATTACAACTGCGATAGAGAAACTGGTATAATCAGTGACTCGAAAATATCAATTGCTTTATCTATTCATATATCTTCATCTTGTATACATGAATTTTATAAAATTTTCAATTTAATCTTCCTGTGTTCTTTATTTAATGGTGTTTCATCTGTCATTCATGATCATTTTGGGAGGAAAACACTGTTTCTCTCACTGAACACGCTTCTATGAAGTTTTGTGACTTTTAGCACCTGTAGAATTATTCATTTTACCCAGCTGCTTGCATTGTATTATGATATCGTTTATTCTTGTATCTATCAAATTTGTTTTATATGGTTTCACTTATACAACATTCTAGAAAAGGCAAAACTGGGAAGTTTACTTGCTCTCATCTTATCACCTCGGGCATTCTCACCAGTATTAGTAATCAAACAGTTGTTATATTCTTCTTTTACTATCTCAATCTCAATTCAGTATGGAAACTCCTTTTCTGAACTCTAGTCACATGTCCCATTCTTAAGGAGAGCTCGCATGTTGTCTTCTTATATATTTTTACCCTTTTTCTGTTCAACTCTCTTATACCTTGACTTAGCCTTTTTCGTCACCTTTTCAAGTACTCTAATGGCAGAGTATTTATTTTTCCTTTCTTTGTGCTATAAGAAATAGAAAGATATTTTCAGTTGATTTAAAAAAAAAAAAAAAAAAATTTCAAAACACTATGTATCACAAAACATGTTCATATTTTGAAATACATCATTCATCATACCGTTGTATTCCGGCCAGAATGTGATCCATTTCATTGTTCAAAAGATAATTCTTAAGTTTTTAAAACAGTTTAATTAATATTAACAACGGTAAAGGGATAATAAAAATAATAAGCCCATTGCTTCTATTATATTATCCATTTCTAAAAATTTTTTCCCGACAATCTAAAATTTGATATAATCAGTAAACGTTGTACTGGCTAAAACAGTATATTAAAGGAACCTTCACTAACATTTATTCTTTACTATAGTGATTAAAATTTAGAAAATAAGATAAAAGCTTAATTAAATTAACTATAGGCGATATATTGAAAATGTGTATTGGTTTAATAATGCCTCGAAATTAGCCTATTATTTATCTCCTATATATTATGTTTTTTTTATATTTTTTTTTTTATTTTTTAATTTTTAAATTTATTTATTTATTTTTTTTTTTGTACTTGCGAAATATAAAAACAATTTTGATAAAATGTTTTTAGAGACCAGAATCTACGCCTATTGATCTGCTATATATATATATATATATATATATATATATATATATATATATATATATTATATATATATATATATATATATATATATATATATATATATATATATATATATATATATATATATATATATATATATATATATATATATATATATATATATATATATATATATATATATATATATATATATATATATATATATATATATATATATATATATATATATATATATATATATATATATATATATATATATATATATATATATATATATATATATATATATATATATATATATATATATATATATATATATTATATATATATATATATATATATATATATATATATATACTGTGTGCGAGAAGTATGTATGCTGGAATCGTTGTGTCTGTTGCCTTAGATTAAATTGTTTTATCCTTTTCAGTTTATGTCGTTATTGCTTTAAAATCTTTCTGAAATGGTTGTTAGTCGTTCAGATTTTTACCTCTTCTCTTCGTCCTACTTTATTTTTTTTATCTTTTTTTATTTTTATTTCATTTCTTCCTTTTCTTTTTTCCCCTTTTTTTTGAAAACCTGTTTCATAATACGCTCATTTTACGTATAATAAAGCTAATATACCTCGTATTCTGTGTTCTTTTATGAGGTTTCTTTTTTCCACCGATGTCACTATTCTTATTATTGAATTTTTATTCGCGTTTTTAGTGTATGTATTCATTTGGATTCATGTTGTTCTTACTATTGTCCTTATTCATTGACTGTTTTTTTTTCTTCGAATATAACGTTCTTTATCTTTATTTATTTATTTTTTTTAATTTTTATTTCCCCATTTAAAAAAGAAAAACTGAAAAAAGAAGAAAGAAAAAAGAATTTTATAGAATCCACACACAAAAAAAAAAAAGAAAGAAAAAAAATATTTTTTTAATTTTAATTTACAATTCAAAACGAGGATTTAGAAGAAGAGAGTTGGGGTAAGAGTGGGGTGGCCAGGGGGGAAAAATGAAGTTGTGAGGGATTTTTTTTCCATTTGGGCCCCGGGGGAAATTAGTATCTTTCGTCTTTTTTTTTTTTTTTTTTTTTTTTTTACTCGTTCAAGAATGGAGAGGAAAGTGTCCTTTTATTCTTGATAAATTTCGCAGTTTGTTCTCGCAAAAATGGCGGAACATCATTATGATTTGCATTTATATCCTTAATGCTCTCATATATATATATATATATATATATATATATATATATATATATATATATATATATATATATATATATATATATATATATATATATATATATATATATATATATATATATATATATATATATATATGCGTGTGTGTGTGTGTGCGTGTGAGGGTGTGTGTGCTGGAGGATCGATTTATTTAGAATAGAAATGGTAATGAATACATTATTAGTCCTTCAGGTAATTCTTAGAAAAAATATTCATATTCTGAAATGCAACTTCCTTAATAACGCTTCATTTATTTTTCTTTATTATTGGATTTAATTTATTATTATTATTATTATAATTATTATTAATATTATTATTATTATTATTATTATTATTATTATTATTATTATTATTATTATTATTATTATTATTATTATTTATTATTATTATTATTATTATTATTATTATTATTATTATTATTATTATTTTTATTATTATTATTATTATTATTATTATTATTATTATTATTATTATTATTATTATTATTATTATTATTATTATTATTATTATATCTGATCAATACATTCATTAATATGAATTGAAATTTAATTGGTTTCGAGTATTGCTCCTCTAATGTATAAATGTTACAATCAAATTTAATTTGCAAATAACAGTTATTCGAAGTTGTTTTATATTATTATTATTGTTTTATATTATTATTATTATTATTATTATTATTATTATTATTATTATTATTATTATTATTGTTCATCTATTTATTATTATTGCTTATTCATCCATTTATTATTATTATTATCAATTATTATTTTTATTTTTATTTTTATTATATTATTATTATTACTAATTCATTATTATTATTAGTAGTAGTAGTAGTAAGAAAGGTAATGCTTTGGTAATATATTATTTTATAATTATAAGTTTATAATTTGCATGTTCTAATTTTTCATGTTCTATTTTTTTTTTTTTTTTTTTTTTAGAATATATATAATCAGTAATCCGAAAAAAAAATTGAAATAACGCTACAAATATATATTTTTTTCTTTCCTTGCCTAAACTTTTAATAAAAATTTTGAAGTTAGGAGGCCAAAAATTTGTTGGTTGGTTAGAAGAGGAGGAGCGTCACTTGAACGACAGATTTATTACAAAAGTTTGTTTTGTATCAACAGTTTTCATAAGATTCTTTCACCAAACTTCTCTCTTTTTCGATGTAATATAAATATGCTTAGAAAGAAATGTAATATTGAATATGTGGTAAAGAAGATAAAATTTTTTTAAAAAAAGTTAAAAAAAGAGAAGAAATTAAAATTAAAATTGATAAAAATGAGAGAGAGAGAGAGAGAGAGAGAGAGAGAGAGAGAGAGAGAGAGAGAGAGAGAGAGAGAGAGAGAGAGAGTCTAGTTAAGGAACAGATTCTGATTCATTTTTTTATTTCTTTAAGAAAATTAAATACTTCCCTTTCACATTTGTCTATTTTGAAGAATTATTTTTATTAATGGTGAAAATCAATTTAAACTTATCAAAATGTAATTCGATAAATAAATAAATAATTATTGAATTGAAAATTTCGAATATTTTAAAGTCCCCAGGTTTGAAAATATCACCAAAGTAATAATAATAATAATGAAAAGTAATAATAATAAGTAATAATAATAATAATAATAATAATAATAATAATAATAATAATAATAATAATAATAATAAGTAATAATCGTAATTTTCTTTTAGATTTTTAAAAAAGTTTAAAATTGAAAATTTGTTACACACACAAAACATATATATATATATATATATATATATATATATATATATATATTATATATATATATATATATATATATATATATATATATATATATATATATATATATATATATATATATATATATATATATATATATTTTGTTAGCTTCGATCAAGAGAGAAAGTGTGTGAGGAAGCTCTGTGTTTGTCGGATTATGATTTGGGTTTTAACGTGTTTTAATTGTGAAATTAATAATGTTATTAAGAGTGATAATGTTTTTTCCCTGCATTTGCCCTTTATTAAATTGCATGTATTCAGATAAGTATATATTTTTTAATTTTTATTTATTTATTTATTTATTTAATTTTTTTTTTTTTTAGAATGTTTTAGTATTAATCTAATAATATGTGAAAGGGTTAGTTTGTAGGGTTTTTAAGTTTACGGGGAGGTTTTAAATTGAGTGTGGAATTTAAGTAAATCGTAGTTGATTAGAAAGGAGGTTTTAAAGTTTTTTAGTTACTAGGTAGGTTTTAAGTGTAAGTTATTTTATAAAAATAAATTCATTTTGGATTGGGAAATATTTTTTAAGATTTTAAGTTAGGATTTAACTCTAAAGGCACTAAGTTGGAGAGCGTGTGATTGAGTGTTCATTTCGTGGTAGTATTGTTAGGTTGTGAAGGGTATTTGAGTTAGTAAAGTGGTGGGTTCCTCTTGGAAGTGATAGTATCCTTGGTGAGCGGACCTACCGTAAAGCACCATAGTTTGTGAAGTAATGAGTGAAAGAAATCGATAACTGGGGATTGAGTATATCAATGGTATAGAAAGTCGGAAAATTGAACGTTAGGGGTGAATGAAGAACA
>SEYY01002077.1:250000-267500 GCA_009176605.1 Armadillidium nasatum | reverse complement strand
GACATAATCTAAATGTCGCGACCCCCCCGGGAGTCGTGATCACATATACTGGGGGTCGCAGTGATTCACAATAAATAAAGCACTTAATGTGTGAAAAAAACCTTTCCATATTCTTTCATTAAGATGTAAACAAAAATTAAATCATGAAATTTATACTTTTAAAATTATTTTTGAATGAATTTTAAAAACTGAACTAAAACTATTTTATTTTAATAAATTAACTGAAAATATTTTAAATTTATTAATCAACCGTAAGATAAATATTCAATCTGCACTTCTGAATTGACACCTACCAGGCGTAAGAGGTATTTTATGTTTTGGCTTTTTGGGGAGTCACAAGGCTTAAAAAGTTGAGAAACGTCTGATTTATAGATGAAGAGAACGCAAAAATATTGTGAGGATTATTTTTATTAACAAAAATTTTGCCAAAATTTGAGTCTATATCTCGAAAAGAACAAATATCGTTGAATGAAATATTGAGAGAAAGTTGTAGCTTTGTACCTCCTCTAAACAGCTGCCAAAAATGAAAATGTTGTAGGTGTACTTTTATTTATTTATTTATTTATTTTGTCAGGAAGGGTAAATTTTCCAAGATTTTCCACCAAACCAATTACATTAAAGGAATTTATTGACTTGAAGGAGTTCTGAATGAATGACTGAAGGAAGGAAAGGGATTGAAAATATCTTTAATTACAAGAAGATATTTATAATACCTCTCTCTCTCTCTCTCTCTCTCTCTCTATATATATATATATATATATTATATATATTATATATATATATATATATATATATATATATATATATATATATATATATATATATATATATATATATATATATATATATATATATATATATATATATATATATATAATTTAAAAACCCAATAATAAAACGGAAAATTGTTTGGCAAACGTTTTCGGATCAACAGTTCCTTCTCAAGCCAGACATAAAAAGTCAAAGAGAAAACATTAAAAATAGTTAAAACAATAAAAAGGAGACCTCTCGTGGGAATAAGGCTTAATCTTTCGGCTGGAGTGGACATTAGGATCATATAAAGAACAAATCCCACTCCTAGAAATCCTGGTGGATCATGATAGGACATTTTGGAGCACAGACGCTACTTAAACTAGATGAAATTATGTTAAAGATAAAAACAGAAATTTCCACTGCAATGAAGTGGCTGGAATGAGATCTTTGTAGGGAAAATGATAGTGTGAGGGAAAAAGATATCTTTGTTACCGTAACAGATTCCCCAATTGTTCTTTTAAATTTTGTCAACAATCGTTGCAATGATAAACCTTAGTGAAAATTTATTGTTCATTTTATGACCATGAATCCTTTACCTTACTTACCTTCATACTGGAAGGACTATGTGGTGACCAGGACACACCTTCAGCCCATGTCATGTAAAGACTAAGAATGTTCATAGTATTGACATGAGATGCGACAGAGTAGTCTAAAGAGATTAAAAAGTTGGTAGATGCTTTTGAGTTAAAAGAAATGAGGCAATTTATATTATAATATTTATATATAATATATATATTATATATATAGAGAGAGAGAGAGAGAGGTATTATAAATATCTTCTTGTAATTAAAGATATTTTCAATCCCTTTCCTTCCTTCAGTCATTCATTCAGAACTCCTTCAAGTCAATAAATTCCTTTAATGTAATTGGTTTGGTGGAAAATCTTGGAAATTTACCCTTTCCTGACAAAAAAATAAAAAATAAATAAATAAAAGTACACCTACAACATTTTCATTTTTGGCAGCTGTTTAGAGGAGGTACAAAGCTACAACTTTCTCTCAATATTTCATTCAACTATTTGTTCTTTTCGAGATATAGACTCAAATTTTGAAAATTTTTGTTAAAAAATAATCCTCACAATATTTTTGCGTTCTCTTCATCTATAAATCAGACGTTTCTCAACTTTTTAAGCCTTGTGACTCCCCAAAAAGCCAAAACATAAAATACCTCTTACGCCTGGTAGGTGTCAAATTCAGAAGTGCAGATTGATATTTATCTTACGGTTGATTAATAAATTTAAAATATTCAGGTTAATTTTTAAAAATAAAATAGTTTTTTTTTTTAAAATTCATTAAAATAATTTTAAAAGTATAAATTTCATTTTTGTTTACATCTTATGAAAGAATATGGAAAGGTTTTTTTCACACATTAAGTGCTTTATTTATTGTGAATCACTGCGACCCCCAGTATATGTGATCACGACTCCCGGGGGGGTCGCGACATTTAGATTATGTCGCGACCCTAAGTTGAGAAATGCTGATCTAGATAATTATACCTTCTGACTGGTTTGACATCCTTCCAATGCCTCACTTAAGTTTTCCATTCTTTTCCTCTTACTGAAGCAGTTTTAACACCTACTTCAATATAAACAACATCTTTCTCTTTTAAATTTTATTCTTCAATCAACAACCTAATCTATCCTTTTCTCCTCTAAGACGTCTTATACTGAAGACTTGTAGACATTTCTTGATCTTTCTTTCACTATATCTCCTTAAATTCTGAAACACCCTGTGTGTATCAATACCAAAATCTCTTGAAAATTGTATTTAACTGTACAATAGTGATAATCTTGAAGCATCTTTTTAAAATAACTTTACGATATTAATTAAAATAATATTTCTTATAATTTCTCATGTACTTTGTTAGCACTCTTCCATCCTCTACATTAGAAAATTAACATCCTATAAATTAACATGAAATATATTATTATAGATAATAATTACAGTAATATTTTATTTACTTTTTTTTAGCTTAATTTAATTTTATTCGATTTAATTTAATTTAATTTTATTTTTTTTTCAGTTTTTGTTGGTAATTTTTATTTAATAAACCACAGTATAAATATATATACAGTAGGCCAGATGGATAAGGAGATTCAAAGACAAAACGGAGATAAGCCCTTTTGCATTGAGTTTAAATTCAAACTTCAACGACTATTTTCTAATGAAATTCGTCCTAGAAAGTTGCCTATTTTAAACATATAAGTTACCACGTGGTTTAACTGAACAAATTTTGAACAAATATGTTTTTCGTGTAAAATTTTTATCAAGAAATAAATAAGACAAATATAAAATATTTATGATTTTCAAAATAAATCTTGCTATTTAAATCCATTTTAAATTTATTTTACATTTTTTTTTTTTTTTGCGGCAATAATATAGATTTCAGATTGTCCTACATTTATAACATTGATCTAAATTACAAAGTAATACTTTTACAACATCTGACATCTTTTTATTTATTATATTTTAAAATTTTTCTAACCTTTTCCTTGAGGAAAATATTGACTCTGCTCTTATCTTTTATGCAATCTCTTTAAAATGTATTACAAATACTATTCTGTTTTAGTTAAATTTTTCCTCGTTTTTCAATTATTATTATTTATATTACTTCATATTGTTAGAAGAACTATATTCTAAGCGTATTATCCCAGAGCATTCTCTTCTTCTTAACAATTAGCTTCTTTCTTTATATATATATATATATAATAATATATATTATTATATATATATATATATATAATATATATATATATATATATATATATATATATATATATAATTCATTATATTATTAATATTATATATATATATATATATATTAATATATATCCTATATCCGCATCCGCACTTTATTATCCGCATCCGCATCCGCATCGAAATCAACATCCGCATCCTCCTTTATAAAATTATATCCGCAAGTTATATATATATATTATATATATATATATAATATATATATTATATATATATATTAAGGGGGCACTTTTGACAGGCAAAAATCAGGCAACCTAAAACAACGGATTTGATTTGCAAAGCAAACTTCAAATTGACCTCACCTCTTTCCTGATACCATTTTGGGGGTTCAACCCATTGAAATTGACCTCAAGTCTGGGGAAGGGGCCCACGTGGGGCCCCGTGAACCCCCAAAAATGGTATCAGAAGTTGCCTGAGTTTAAAATATCACCTCACTTTTTCCTGACCATATTTTTTTGCGGTTCATGCTGCTGGAATTGGATCGAAATCTGGGGTCCGGTGTCCTTGAACCGACAAAGAAAATGTCAGGAAGGTCCTGAGAATGCAGGATTGCACACAAATGCAGAAAGACCGTAATTTAGGGACAGGTTGCCAGATTTTATTATACTATATATATATATATATATATATATATATATATATATATATATATATATATATATATATATATATATATTATTATATATATATATATATATATATATATATATATATATATATAATTTTTTATTATAATATATAAAATAGTTTCGTTAGTTTCATTTTCACGAAAATACATTCCACTCAAGGAGTAGAGGGTACTGTGGGCCCTGACCTCGTAGGAAAATATAACTCTGCCATGAATGTATTCTAGTGTTAAACAAATTTTAAAAATGTTAAAAAAAAAAAAAAAAAAAAAAAAAAAGACAGTAAAACGGAACAAAAGGAAAAAATTAATGGAAAATGGAACCAAGTTTTCGATCCTTACCCCTCAGGAATGTTATTCAAGAGAATCAGAAAAGCAAGAAAAGAAAAGAAGAAGCTTGAACAGACAATCTAAAAGACTGATTTATGGTTGGTTTAAAAGAAAATTCGTATATTTTTCATAATTTTTTTATAATATTCATATTTTAATAAATTGTTTAAAGTATCATTGATTTTTAATCCACCAGGATTTCTATTAAGATTATTTGTATTATAAGATGCCGAAAACTTTATTTTCACTAATAAAATTTCAATTTAGCTGAACTCTTATCACTTATATAATCTTTCTTGATACAATGGTTGATACAATGTCGATACAATAACGAGTTGTGGTTACCACTTCCTAAACCACAGCCATGTTGACTTATTTAATTCGTGCATGGGCGTACTGGCAAAATTGACCATTTGCCTCGCTAAGACAATTTTCATCATAGTTCGTTCACCTGGCTATAAATACTAGTATTGTTTATCCTATTATCCATACGAGGTTTTGATATAATTTTTTTCTTTGTAGTATTAGGGACTGATGGTACAAAAGAAATCCTATTTGAGAATTTTTTTTTTTTTTTTTTTTAAATTTTGGAATTAATGTGGAACGGAATTCCAATTCATTCAATATATCAAATTTTTTTCCCTGTGACATATATATATTTTCTTTGCTTTATAAAAAGCTTGTATTTATGACACTATCTGAGTAGAATAATGATTTAAAGTGTCTTTTTTTTATTAATATTAACTTATCTTTAAGAGAAGAAGAACACATTTTTAAGGTTCTTAAGTTATTTTGTTATAATGATACCCATCTTTGTATGGAAAGAATGAGTATACTATCAATGTATGTATGAATTGGATGGCAAAGGATTACGAAATACAGGGGAAAAAGGCCGTGATTTTTTTTTTTTTTTTTAACAAACACTCAAAATGTTAAGAGAAGTTGTTTTATTATTGAGCATCTCCAAGGTGAATTTTATGGAAGGAATTTTATTATTTAAGTTTTTAAGGACAACTTGGGGATTCAAAGTGGAAGGGGAGAGAGGGGGCAAAAAATGTCCTTATCATAACGCCACCATTTTATGTTTTGAAAACCAATATCCGAAAATATAAATTTTATTCCAAATAATTCCATAAAGAAATTATTTAACACTGGAGAAAGGGGGTGAACCCACACTTTATCCAAATTTTTGTATATAAAAACTTCCAAATTGGATGTATGAATGCTTTATACATAATTTTGTAAGTTTCTTAATGTTTTTAAAAGAAATAGAGAAACTTCCAATCTCATTATCATTAATATATAGCTCCAACCAATATAGTGACATCAGTATAAACGTTCGTAGACAAAGAAACTACATCTTAACAGATAAAAAAAATTATTTTAAAAATCGTCTTTAGTTTTTTTTTTTTTTTTTTTTTTTTTTTTTTTTTCAATAAATTCTTCGGAATTTTTAATGAGATTTCAAGCTGTCAAAACTCCAAATTTAAGAACATTTTCGTTTCTCCAACTAAGAATTTTTATTCACTCACTAACCATGGAAATAATTTATATAATATAATATAATGACACTATTTATATTTGAAATAACGGGCCTGAGGGACATCCTGTTTGCTCATTTTCGGTAAACCATAAAATTGTGAAGGCCTTGGTAAATATGCAATAAACTTTTTAATTAATTTTTAATTAAATCATTTTGTTTATACAAATATTTATTTTTTTTATTTATTGTTTTGTTTTTAAAATGGCTTTGGGAATTTTTTAAGAGATTATAATTTAGTTTTCCACAAGTTGATTCATCAGACAACAGAATATTGGACTTAGTTATAAAGTCATTTTTATGTAATATTACTCTTTTCACCTCTTTCGATTTGCTAATAATTGTTATCGTTGTTTTTTACCCGTCAATTAAACTCTTTTTTTTGTATATTTTGTCATTAACTTTCCAAAAAATGGATTAAAAAATATTTAAATTTATATTTTTTATTTTCATAATTGTTTTCAAATTTCCGGAAATTTTTCTAGAAAGTCTATCAAAAATGAATGAATAAAAAAAAAATAAATAAAAATTCATTAAAATTTAATATATTGTTCGATCTGTTTTCAATTCATTTATAATTTGACGTTTTTACCCGGTAACTACTTTTAAAAATGACATTCATTATTTAATTTCTCACCTTTATATGCATGACAATAATCCAAGGAAAACGAGTTTTTATAACAAAAGTTAAACGAATTGTATGAAAAATATTTTTTTGGAGACATACGTATGTATCATGAATTATTATGATAAATTGTTAAGAGAAACAGACAACTTTAAAAGACGTATCATGAATTATTATGATAAATAGAGAGACAGACGATTTTAAAACAAGTGTGTATCAAGAATTATGATAAATATATTGAAGAGACAGACAATTATAAAAGACATATGTATCAATATATGTATCACTAATTGTTATAAGAAATATTTTAAGAGAGACAGATGACTTTAAAAGACGTACGTAACAACATGGCTACAATCTAAGAATTTATGACCGTAACTCTGCATTGTATAAACATAGAAACATAAAAGATCATATAATTGATATGATTTCTCCGATAATGGGTAGTTTCTTGACATAATAATAATAATAACAAAGTTTTTGGAATCTTATAATGCTAAAAATACAAATAAATTTAACAGAAATCCTGGTAAAATAAATAGATGATACTTTAAGCAATTTATTTTTTTTAAAAAATGAACATCGTTAAAAAAAAATATTTACAAAATTGATTTCCTTTCAAACCAATCATAGAATGAGTCTTTGAGATCGTTGGGTTCAAACGCCTTTGGTTGCTATTCTGATTCCCTTGAATAAGGATCCCAGGATCCCAGAATGTACGAATCGAACCCATGTTTCCTTTTTAACTTTTTGTTTTTCTTGTTTTTAATTATTTGTTTTACCACGAAATATTGTCTTAAATTTTTTTTGTTTTAGAACAAATTTTCGGCTCATATGTAGAGAAATTAAGGGTATATTATATATATATATATATATATATATATATATATATATATATATATATAATATATATATATATATATATATATATATATATATATATATATATATATATATAAAACAGGTTTTCGTATCCTCTTTTAGCTGACCACTTCCAGATATAGTAGGAAACATTTTATACCTTTTTTTCGTCATAATAATAGTCAAAAGGACCTTAACATTGAAGCAAAATAGTTCTTTTTTAGCTTTATTATTCCCCCAGGGGAAAAGTATATTGCCCTAAAATATATATATATTTTTTTTAATTTTTATTTATTTATTTTTTTTTTTTTTTTTTTTTTTTTTTAATCAGAATATTTCTGCTTCTGAATGGAAAATGCGCAATCATGGTTCGCATTGAAACTACTATCGAATATTTTTATTTCAGATACTTTTTTTTTTCGACCTTCACTTATGTTTGTCAGTGTGTGTGTCTGTATATGTGTGTATATGTATATGGAACACTGAATGATACCTGCTGTGACATGTGGCAGCGCGATTTACAACAAACAACACAGTTGAAAAAGGTCAAAAAGGAAGGAACGACCGGATAAGATCACAAACACAGATAACAGATTTAATAGTCCTAGTAAAAACAGCTTAAATAAAGAAGGGTAGGTTACATACACATAGCTAGACGAAAGGAGAAAAAATAAACAAAAGAGATACCAAATTTAATATCCATATATATATATATATATATATATATATATATATATATATATATATATATATATATATATATATATATATATATATATATATATATATATATATATATAATATATTGTTAATATAAACAAAATAATTAATAAAACCTACATAATTAAAATATTATACCAAATTTCGTAGGTGAGCACAGACGTGGGCTTTAAAGTAATTGAGATTAAATTCTTCAGGAAACACAAAAGATGGGAGAGAATTCCACAAAAACAGAGGTAGCTGGAAAGAAGGAGGCACCACAGCAGACAAGCCCGGAGTTGCCTCTGTTCATACAAAATTTATGTGCAAACACACCTTCGTTTGGTGAAAGTCCGCTTTGCTCGTCAAATAATATCCCTGCAAGGATTCCTATCGGAATGAAAATTAGCTATATATATATATATATATATATATATATATATATATATATATATATATATATATATATATATATATATATATATATATATATATATATATATATATATATATATATTAAAATTCACATCTCATGGGCACAGCCCAATTCGAGGAGTGGAACTCTTCTAGGTAGTTTCCATCTAAGATCCTCGTGTGAGATGGAACTGGTATTCTAAAGCTTTTGATGTCGATTAGAATATGTTTAAGTAGTATATATATATATATATATATATATATATATATATATATATATATATATATATATATATATATATATATATATATATATATATATATATATATATATATATATATATATATATATTAATTTTGATTCATGTTTATGATATAAATGTGCTGAACATTCAACACCTACATAATTTACATATGGCTTTAAGCGGCTATACACAAAGTTTTCTCCAAACTTTGCACAGAACTTTCTAAGACGAATTATATATAATTATCCTTTGATGTGCCACATTTCGTGTATGGCAAACCATGCAAGCCTGAATAAAGAACATTCGCCAAAAATTACTCATCCATACATGCAGCATCTGATTATTCTTCTTAAAAAGTTTGTTGAAAAATTCGACGAACACCGAATCCATTTTTAAATCAACAAAATCAAATCTTGTGTGTTTAAAAGTCAGAGATAATATTTTAAAATCGTTTTCATATGATTAAAGATAAAGATCAATCTTAATATCAATTTGTTTAAATTTTAAAGATAAAAAATTCAAATCTTTAAATGTATCTTACATTTAAAAAAATAAAGAAGATATATTTTATATGTTTAAAGATAAGATATCAAATCTAAAGATGTATTTTATATGTTTAAAGATGATATTAAATCTTAAAATGTATTTCATATTTTTAAAAATAAAATATTAAATCGCAAAATGTCTTTTATATATGTTTAAAAAAAATATATAGATTATTTTTTTGGGTGTATCTTATATGTTTATAAAAATATAAGATCATACTTTAAAATGCATATTATATTTAAAAATATAAAATCAAATCTCATGGTGTATCTCATGTATTTAAAAATATAAGACCAAACCTTTAGATGCACATTGTGTTTTAAGATATAGAATCAAATCTATAATTAATCAGGGGAGCTATTGAATCGTTGTTCATCCTCCAGAAAACATTATATACATGAGTACAGGCTTCTGGAATAGACAAAAACAGATCTGGCCTATATACTCTTATACTTTGCAGCATAGTCGGAAATTCGAATAATTTTATTTTTCAGTTTCTCAAGGATACAAAAATGTTGCCTTCCTTTCAAACTCGTAAACTCCTGAACGTCAGTTTAACTGTCTGCCTGAAGAGATAAACAACGTCATTCTCAGTTGGTCAAGACTCGACAATGGTAACAAAAACAATTTTTCCAGAAAGAACATTTAAATAAATATAACAAGCATTTAAATATTTTATACTTGCAGATGGCATTTATGTACTCTTGGGAAATAACTTTTTCATCTCGCGGGCATTTCCCTATTTAAGGAGAACTGCCAAGAGAGTTTCTTCATAGGGTCCACATATAGATTCAATTCCAGTTCGCACTCTAGAAGTTTTTCAAATCTTATCAGATTTACGTTCGGGTTCCAGAAGTCTTTCAAACCCCAAACAGATCCGTCAAAACTCCGAAATTATAGCCCCTTGGTTTATAGAGTCAACACTAGCGAACAAAAATCAACTGAAGAGTCTAGGGCCTTTCTTGTTCGAAGTATTCAACACGAAAAAAATATTAAATATTGATTACCGTATACAAGGGTATAAGATATACGATGACGATTACTATGTAAATAATTAAGTTATATTGAAACTTTAGAAAAGTCTGGAACAAGTTTTATTTTTAATCTTTCGATTTTCATCTTATGCTGCGATTTCCATTTCTAGTTATTTTTTTTTTTTTTTTAAGTGAACAGCTCGTTCTCTAAATTTAACACTAGTACTGGTTTTCAAGGTCTTATACTATCTCCTACTCTTGTTCTGGTAATAATTTAACCCCTGCACAATCACAAAACGACTGATTCAATTAAGAGGTATAGCTATTAAATAACGGACTTCTGAACTTTCCCATATTTCTAACTGGAAAGGGAAAGCGTGATTGATATTTGTTGACTGACTCAATTTCTTTACCTACTATGAAAATTTCCATATAACTAGTTTCTTTGAGAACGAACGTACAACTCAAACCTACCGTTGTTCTTAAATTTCTTTTACTTTATCACACCCTCCCTTTTGTATCTTATAAATAGGTTCATAATGTTTTATCCCTTTTCAAGCTTCTAAGAAGTTAGGCATTATGAAGCACATTTATAACTTCCACATCCCTTCTCCATTCTTGTTCTGTATAGTGGTAAAGTATAAGGCTTTTCATCATTTAAAGTGCACAAACGATGGTGGCAACGGAATGTGCAACAATCTTAATTCTATTATTCAGGTATTTTAGGAAACATCAAACAAATTAACTTCTCTATGAAAATTAAAATGTAAAGACCCAGAAAAGATTCAAGAAAAAAATATTTATAAAGAGCAAAGAATTATTAAAACAATTTTCCTTTAATATTTATCAAAAGCAGAACAGCCAATATGGTTTAGAGATCTTTCATCATAAAAGTGAATCTCTTGCAAAAATTGACAATGAATTATATATGTCTAGTAAATTCAACTATTATTGTCTACCATACTAGATCAATCTTGAAACAGAGAAGAGTTTTAACTGTCGAAAAATCGTTTCCCCCGATTGCAATCTTATTTTATTTATAATAATGTATTGGAACACTTGTAGGAACGGGTATACACACAGATGTAATCCTTACTGCTGCACTCACTTCACCTAGCATTATTTCCGCTCTTTAATCCAGTTGAAATGTATTTGTATTCGTCCGACATTCAGCTTATTAATACATATATGTCACTAACTGAATTGATATCCCTTTTCTGTTATAATGGATAATTACAACGAAACCAAGAATTTCAACCCTAAGGCAAGATTTTTATTTAATTGTTGTAAACTATTAAATGAGTTATTTTATTTACAGCATAACTCGTGAATCGACCCTTCTGTTTACTGGTAAAAATTTGAAATAGATGAATTTTATCTAAAAACTGCTAATGAAATATTTATATAAATTCTCTTTTTGGATGTGGCTTTTAAACTGTAATCAAAGTAAACAGTACTCAAGTTGCAATTATAATTTAAGAGGTAACAGCAAATATAAAGATTTTTTTTTAATCCACTTATACAAGATAATTAGACAAAAAAAATCAGATTATAATTATATTTAACCACTATTTTGCCATACAAAGACTTACTCCATCAAATTGTGAGTATCAAAAGTACGAAACCCCAACAATATATATGTAATATAATGAAAACTATTTGTAATGTAAAAGGTCTTAAAAGATTATAAGCATAAAATATCAAATTGAAATTACATTTTATTACACAAATCGAAAGATACTAAAAGTTTTGAACTTTTCTCATCAAATTGATATTAATACCTAATTGATGGTTTTAATATATAAAAAAAAAGGTATTTAATTTTAAGATAATAATCTTTGGATGGAAAAAATACATACAACATAACATATGAATACAAAAGTAAATGAATATCCAAATACTGACTACTTTATAATAAAGATACTTAAAAATAAAGGAAAATTTTTTTATATATAAACTAAAGGGAATTTATAATCCTGCAGTTTCGGGTTTTGTATTCTGAATAAGTGTGATATTATCTCCTTTTAGCAAGATTCGACCTGAAAAAAATAAATAAATAAATTAAAAAAAATACCAATTTAAGCCAAATTGTGATTTGGAAAGAAAATTTGGTAAATATGCCTGGTTCGTCTCTTACCTAGTATTTAGTAGTTATTCAAAATATAAACTGGAAATATAATGTACATTGAAGAAAAACAATTTAAATGGGGTGTAAAATCAAATTCGCTAAATTAAATGCACTTAAGATAGTAAAAATAGATTTTGATCATTAAAAAGCTAGTCTTTCGTCTGCAATTTTGATAATATGTAGTAAGAATTTGGGCAGAGGAAGATAATCGGAAAATATATCGATACAAATGTAGGCATATAAAATGTTAAATCTAACCACAATTAAAGTCTATGAATCTAACAAACTAGTTCGACTTAACCTAACCTGAACTCAAAAGGGTAAATGTAGGCTAACGGCCAGCAAACTGGCCTAACCTAATTAAAAAAATAAATAAATAAAAAGCTGCTAAAATGTACTTTTTAAGTATTTAAAATAACTAGCAACAACGTTATGAAATAAAAAAAAATTTTTGTGATGTCATTCTCTGCCAATATAGCTATAAGGCGTAGGCACGTTCGATGTAGTTAGCGTAATTATATCATTTTATAACAGGATTTTAATTACTATTTTTAATTTATTGAATGATTATCCGACCCATTTCTAGTTTATATTTTGAATAACAACTAAATACCAGGTAAGAGATGAACCCTGCATAATAACAAGAAATTTAAACTGAATAGAACAATTTTCATCCTTAAAGCTTTATTTGTATTATTACTGCATTCATTATATAGGCTAGTAAAAAGGTCTACTGCTTAATCCTCAAAACATATCAAGTTTGTTCTACTCTCTTATTTCAAAATTTCTTTATTCTCTTGATAATTTAGTTGTCTAAACTTTTGGTTAGTACATAATTTGACTTTGTAACTCCTTCCTTTCGTCTGTGATCTTAGAACTGTAAAACGTCTAATAAAATCTAATCTACAAGGCAAATTTTTTAAAACAATCATCAGTTCAATCTCCCTCCCTCCCTCCATATTAGCTTCTGAAGATGAATCCATCTTTCCAATGGAACGCCCCTTTATTTCAAAGAAATTATTTTTTTGTAAGCATAAAAAATAACCCCAAAATTCTATATAGTACATTTTTTAATACAGCAGTCTCTTAATATGTGTGTAAATTTTCATTTCAAACATAAAAAAAAAAACAAATCAAACAAATGTTTAGAGGATCTATAAGGATTTAAACACTATTCATGACTTAATGAGTTTCCTATAATAATAATAATAATAGTAAAAATAAATCCAATCTACTAGTACATTAAAAAAATCTTTTTTTTAATGTACTAGTACAAATATTCTTGCATTTCTTTTACTAACACTAACTTCGTAAACGAAATTCATGAAATTTTAAACCACTGATACAACACACTTCTATTCTCTTCCTGTGTTTCAATATTAACCTTCTAATGTTTCTTCCTTACCATCCAAAAACCCCATTTAAAATCTACCACATAAATTCTTTCCTTTTAAACACTAAAAGAGCTACCTTTTTACAAGCTCATTATTTAGCCAACAACTACCCATACATTTTTATTAATATTAACATTTAATTGCTTTTAACTACTCAATTTGTAATCTTATTTTAAATATTTCAAGTTTCGTGGATGCTACTGAAAATCTATTAACGAAGATAACCAATATGCCATAAATTATTACTTAAGCCACATTCTCACTTCTCTATTGTACAAATTAAGGTAACTTACAAATTTAATGTTATATTATTCAATAATAAATCTTAGTTTTGATACTCCTCTCACTTATAAAACTGAATTCAAGTGAGTCTCACCACTAATTGCTTTACTTACCAATAGGCTTCCTGGTATGTTTCTTCATGTGAACTTCTTCAGCTTCATCAAGCATCACATTCATGTATTCATCAAATCCAATAATGTGTCCTTCAATTCTTAAGTTTTGATTTTCATAAAGCCAAACTTGGACTTTTGCTCTTGACTGTAAGTACCTAAATATGAGGTTCTAAAATTCTATGTTAAGGAAAAAGGTTTCATATAAGGAAGTCAGAAATCATACAAGTTACCTTCTGAGCTGAGCTTAAAAAAAAAAAAAAAAATTACAAAGTATTTAGCTCTTCAGAAATACTAATTTTGCATTTAAAAATACGTTATTGATTGGCTGAAGAATGTAGACATGAAGTTAAGAGTAACAAGAAATGGTATAATAAGTTATAAACCATTTTATAAAGTTCCATTTAATCTTGGATCTTCTGTAAGTATCATTCAATGAATATAAAATGACAGATACGAATATAAAATTAGACTGGTTTTAATCAATAATTAAAAATAATTTATATTCCATTTTTGTTTTTAAAATTGTAATATATTATTACTTTTAATATCAGAAGGGTGGTAAATTTGTATTTTTTTTTGAAAGTCAACTGATGAAGTAGAAATCTAGAGTTCTAAGGTATTGTTGAATCTAAACTAAAAATCAAACTTAAAACTATACAGTTAAATTAATGTTAAGTCCAAAATGAGAGCAAGTAGAATAAATGAAACTTAAAAATTTGAGGGTAACTTTAACATCACAGTTTAAAAAAAAAAATGTTTTTCATCATTTATTATACTTTATACCATTTTTCATTTTACCTATTGCATTGAGTATCCACAAAGTTTAAAATAAACTTTTTCCTTTTAACACCCTGCAATTTAGCTTTAAAAGAAATTAAGTGAACAATGTTATTTTACATATATAAATATATGGAATATAAGAAAATTTCAGGCACCATACTATAACCAAAATTCTTTTATACTCATAAAACTGTCACAAAAATGTTTACAATAGTGCTAGCTAAGAGTATTTACAAATCAGTACATTATCATTTAAATTCAAAGCATTTAATCCTCCCTAACCCACATATGTAATACCATTTCAGAGCAATAAGGAGTACTAATTTTCTGTTCATTTCTGTTAGGCATATGTCCACTAACTTGTAAAAGTATGGTATTAGGTTATTTTTTTTTTTTTTTTTTTTTACGATCATAAGTTTTTGTTTTTTTATTAATAATAACTAGACAAAAAGATGTATGAGCCTGACCAGGGCTAGCAACCAATCACAGGATCTTGCTAGAAGGAGAAAAAAACAATGAGCTATACATAAGATAACTTTATATAAATTTTTTTTTTAAAATAGGCAAATTACAAAACAGCTATGATATTGACGAGTTAATTCTTAAGAATGAAGTAAGTCATTTAAGAGTATAATAGATTTGTATTGAAGCATTCTGATTAAGCTCTCATAATTCATATTTTAATAATTAAAGAATTTCCCAAGCTTCTAAGAGCACAATATAGTGGCAACTTTCCTTTAGAATTTTGCTTTTAACTTGCTAAAATGAAATTACTTTGTCCTTGTATATATATATATATATATATATATATATATATATATATATATATATATATATATATATATATATATATATATATATATATATATATATATATATATATATATATATATATATATATATATATATATATATATATATATATATATATATAGCTTGGGTCCAAGTACTTATGTATAAATTCTTGAGTATTCACAATTGTGCTTGAGATTAATATACTTAGAAAAAAATTGAGTACTTTTAAATACAAGTTAAATGAAACAAAAATCCTTAAATATATCTTGAAAAGATGAAAAAATCTGACCCTATGTAATGCTTTTTAAAAAAGTTTCTGAATTTCAATAAATATAGCTTTATTATTAGGTAGTTACAAAATATAAAGTAATATAAATTGCATGGTATTTATTAAACAATATGGCTACTTTGCTGCTGTTTATGGCATTCAATCTTGCTTGTTTTTCTGTTGTTGACTGCTATTACTTCCATGATTTAACGAACGCAGTCAATTCTCACTATAGCCTCCCTTAAAAATGCATGGCATTCAAACATACTAAAGGCCCTGCCTTCGATACTACCTCTCCTATGAATAATAAAATTCAAAAATTATCTGGGACATTTAAAAAATTGTTTTTTTTTGGAGTATAGAAAACTATTTTAAACACTAAAAATACCAAAAAATATTAAAAATATAATTAATGGGGAGTAATAAGTATGATTACTTAATGTATTGTATAACTTCAATGGCATAACATCTGGCTATGCACTACCAGGTTGCTGCATCACTATTGGAGTAAATTTTATAGCTATTATGAAGTAAAAGGTAAAAAAAAAATTCCTTAATATATTGAAAATATGAAGATGAAATATAAAATTGAGTATATATATATATATATATATATATATATATATATATATATATATATAGTATTCAGGGATTAGGCTTATTGGCTGGCTGTTAGGTAGGCATACATTTACCCTTTAGGTTGAGATTAGGTTAAGTCAAATTAGTTTATTGGATCTAACAAATTAGCTAAACTTAAAATAACTTTAACTTGAAGGGTAGATGGACGCCTAACATCCAGCATGTTGGTATAATTTATACCTATATATATATATATATATATATATATATATATATATATATATATATATATATATATATATATATATATATATATATATATATATATATATATATATATATATATATATATATATATATATATATATATATATATATATATTGTATTTTATTACATATTTCATATTTATATTTTGAATATATTTAGCAAAATAAAAAAAATTTTAACCTCTGAAATAGCTATAATATTCACTCTGACATTGATGTAGCAACCTGATTATGCATAGCCAGATGATAATATGCCATTGAAGTCTATGTTAAATAATCATACTTATTACTCTTTATTAATTATCTTTTTTTTTTTTTTGGCATTTTTAGTACAGAAATTGTTTTCAGTGCACCAATTTATAAACAAAAATTTATTACTGATCATATCGTTTTAATAGTTTCACACACACACAAAAAAAACTCCATTAAACCTATTACAAAAAATTTTTCAATACAGAACAGTTGA
>SEYY01002077.1:200000-237500 GCA_009176605.1 Armadillidium nasatum | reverse complement strand
AGAACCACATTATATTTATCAAAATTAGTTTAATTTTCTCTTTTAAAAATATTAAATAAAATCATCTCTGTTTCTCGAACCAGACATTCTCTGTCTCGGATAAATTCGTACCGGGCCTTGTGTTCGCCATCTTTGATTTGTCTGTCAAGTCGGGACCCGTTTGTTACGGCTTTCGCTCTTACCAAGGAATTAGCCAAACTTTCCAGGATTGAAAATGAATTCAAAGAGGAGTACCTGGTAAATAAATAAATAAATAAATAAGTTATGTTAAATAATTTATTATTTAATTAGTAAAATTTTTAATCTATTATTTAATTAATAAATGAATGCATAAATTTAATTGTTGTGCCCGTAGTAAGAAATACACACACACACACACACGCAAACATATATATATATATATATATATATATATATATATATATATATATATATATATATATATATATATATATATATATATATATATATATATATATATATATATATATATATATATATATATATATATATATATATATATATATATAAAGAGGCTTAGGTCCAGAGTAATTCACTTCGCCAAGGAACTGATTGAAAACACTAGAACTTCATCCGAGCTGGAAATCATTCTGAACTATGATCCAGATGGTCCGCCTTTCGAGAAGGGGCAGTCTATGCATCTTGCCAAATTGCGCGAAGCCGTTGATTCAAAACAAAAAGAAGTGAGTATTTATTGGTTAAAAAGGTTAAAAATTTGAGCTATAATA
This sequence comes from Armadillidium nasatum, assembly GCA_009176605.1. Taxonomy (NCBI): domain Eukaryota; kingdom Metazoa; phylum Arthropoda; class Malacostraca; order Isopoda; family Armadillidiidae; genus Armadillidium; species Armadillidium nasatum. The sequence goes on along the minus strand of SEYY01002077.1, from coordinate 236,751 downwards.
ATTTCTTCGTGTGGACGAATAGTTTCCAATGGGACGGTAGCATCAGTATAGTACCATTCAGTGCGAGTCTATTGGGGGGGGGGGGGGGTATGTTAAAATTAGGAATTTAAATTAAGATTTTTTTTAAAGTGGTTTTCATCCTTATATCATGTAATATGTCGTGATACAGAACACAAAATGGAGATAAATTTTTGTTGTATACCAGCTCCATATGCCTAATTTGATCGAATTACTTAAGTCGTTAGTGTGATAATGATATTTAGCTCCGTGAACATGATTTTAAATTTACATATAAACTGATGATGAAAAACAAAGATGCTTGATCTTTACACCTATTGCGATAAATATTGATATATACTTATTTTACCTACCCTGTATCATTATCTGAAGAACCAACGCTATAAATCAAACATACCAGCTTCATGACCTCACAAAAAACTATGACGAAGCATTTGTTCATTTATTTTAGTTTAATGTAGTAAAAGTATAAAAGAAATAATCCTGTAAAATACTTAAATGTAAATATTTATTTCTTTATTTTCTCTTGTATTTTACCGTCACAGTTTGTTGCTCATGCAAACATTCAGCAGTTGCTGGCCACAGTCTGGTATGATGGAATGCCCGGTTTCAAACGTTTGGCACCTTTCAAACAGCTCATTGAGATCGTAAAAATTGGCACCATGTTTCCCTTGTATTGCCTAGCCTATCTTTTCGCGCCAAATACGAAATTCGGAAGTTCTATGAAGAAACCTTTTATTAAATTCATCGTTCATTCTGCTTCATATTTATTCTTCCTAAGTATGTTTTTCAATTTTATGTTTTTACTTTTCTAATTTATGTATTCATTTTTTTATATGTTAAAATAAATTAGTTTTTATAGTAATTGCCTTTATCAATAAGAATTCTTGCTTCTTTTTAATAATTTTATTTTTACATTCCAAGTTTTCTTTCAAATTTATTTGATTGCTTAGTCTTTTTGTTATTTTGTTTATTTCCCTTTGCCCATGATGATTAATTTTTTACTTTCTTATTTTATATTTGTTTTGATAGAGGCTTTTACTTGAATTATTTGTTGTGGTAAAACTAAATGTATGCTTAACTTGGGGATGGTTGGCTGTTGTAAATGTTTTTGTACAGTAACCTTATCTTAAATTTCATATAATGAAAGGGATACTAGTTGCAGTGTTAAAAAAATAAATTGAGGGTTAAAATTTTGTTGAGATTTTGGTGGCTAGATATTTGATGGCAATCTGTCTTTATATCAGCTACGTATAAAGAAGGTTAGGATATGGAACAGTTTTTTCATAGGCCCGTGTTCGACTTCTTACTCCCTGATTTTCCAATGGTAATTTTTGTATTCTAATTAATCAGTAAGTAGCAGAACATTTTTTAACAACATAATCCCAATAATGTAGGGATTTTATGATCGTTTCAGCTCTACTCGTCATCGTATCACTACACGTCGAGACGTTTCTTATAAAACTGTTTGGAACAAAAGAGATGCTGAAGAAACTTTCGGAAGAGCAAAAGAGGGAAAGGGGAGCGTTGTTTTCGTTTGTCGAGTTTCTGATAATTATTTATGTTCAAGGTTTCATTTGGGCAGAAATTAAGGCCTTGTGGAAAGAAGGACTTACAGAGTTTATGCAAGACTTGTGGAATATCATTGATTTTATAAGTAATGTTTTATACGTTAACTGGACACTCTTAAGGTATGTCCAAAACTTTATTTTATAGGAAAATTTTTGGTAGGTTGTAACATTACTGCTAAAAATTGAAAATTGGTGTCTTTGTATACGAATAATTACATTGTATAACTATATATATATATATATATATATATATATATATATATATATATATATATATATATATATATATATATATATATATATATATATATATATATATATATATATATATATATATATATATATATATATATATCAAAACTGTACTTTAAATCCATTTGATTATATTTAACCTTTCCTTCATAAAATTTTATGCAAATTTAAATAACACACCTACCAACAGGCTAACAGCTTGGTACCAAACCTTGAGGGAATCGTGGGTTGGCCTTGACCCTTATCAACCGCGAGAAAATTGGCATCCCTTTGATCCAATGCTTATTGCAGAAGGAATGTTTGGAGCTGCCAATATTTTCAGGTATCATTTGAAAAATATTTAATAAAATATCTATTTATTAATTTAATTAATTTAATTTATTTTTATTTATTTATTTATTTGTTTATGCAGCTTCTTGAAACTTGTTCATATCTTCAGTGTCCATCCCCATTTGGGACCCCTCCAGATCGCCCTAGGAAGGATGGTGTTTGATATCCTTAAATTTTTCTTTATATATTCTTTGGTCTTGTTTGCATTTGGATGCGGTAATATATATATATATATATATATATATATATATATATATATATATATATATATATATATATATATATATATATATATATATATATATATTATATATATATATATATATATATATATATATATAATTATTTTCTTGACATTTACAAATTTTAATTAGGAATAAATCAGTTATTGTGGTATTATGCCGACATGGACAAGAAAAAATGCTACTCCTTACCTAATGGGGAGCGTAATCCAAATGAAGAATTATCTTGCGATATTTGGAGAAGATTCGCAAAGTAAGTAGCAAAAGTTACCAATTAAAATTGATAAATATCGCAGGAAAAAAGTTCGATAAGAAGGCAAATCAATATTTTCCAGAAGAAAATTCTGTTATAAACTGGGAAATATTGGATATTTTCAAAAAGAAAATTCTATTATAAATATGCAAATAAGTAGTAGGGGGCATGTTCGTCGACAGTGCAATTGCCAACAGGCACTGAGGAAAAATTGGTCACGCTCTTTCCTGAGACTATTTTTGTGGGGAAACTGAAGGAAATGAGGGGAACTGCCCCATCAGGTTCTTTTCCTGACCTTTTTTTTTTGAGTTTTTTTTTTATACACTACGCCATATCCCGCATGATGCAGGATAGCGTCGACTGCAGGAAAATTCCTGCAGTCGTACATGGGAAGACATAAAAAAAAGTGCCCCCATTTTTACTCAACATAGTCTACATTCTATTTCAAAAAAATCGCAGTTTCGGAGTTTCGGTCAGTTTTCTAATTGGGTTTTTACATAGACTTTAACTAGATTTTTGTGGTTCAAATATGTGGATATCGCAATGGACTTAGTCATGTATGTGGGTTTTAGTCTCAGTTCACAAAAGTTGAGATTATTTCACTGAAATTTAATTACACCGTAGAAGAAATATTTCCAAAAAAATTTTTTATAGCATGTATAGTAAACTCTTTTTAAATCAAAATAACTAAATTAATAAATAACTTTTTTTTTTTTTTTAATTTAAAGCCTCTTTGAAACATCTCAGTCGTTATTTTGGGCATCATTTGGCTTGGTTGATCTTTTCAATTTTGAATTAACTGGAATCAAATCGTTTACAAGATTTTGGGGTCTTCTAATGTTCGGTTCCTACAACGTAATCAATGTTATTGTTCTTCTCAACCTTCTCATTGCTATGATGTCAAATTCATACTCCAGTATTATCGTAAGTCTTTTAATTTTATATATTTTTTATTATAACCACAGCCTTTTATAACTCCTATTCTTCCAAGTATATCTTTTCATCTTAACCTTCTTCCCTCAAACTTAAGTTTGTGGACGTTTCGTGAACTAAAAAGATCAAAATAGAAATTATATTAGAATAAAACCTAATAATTTTCTCGTAGAAAAGAATATACTCGTACATATTAATTATGAAGACTCATACTTCAATCATTAGCATTACCAAATTCTTAGAGGACAGCTCTTTAAGATGTTACCTAGAAATCGTATATAGAGTCGAACTCAGAACTTTCATTGCACGAGCCGATCGCTTATTGTTGGAGTTACAATATACTTAATGTCATATTCAGGAATTTTTGGATGAAATTTTAATTTTATTAAATAAAGGCGTAGAAGTCTAGGAGAATACAAACATTGATGATAAAAATCCTCCACCTTTCATTAAATTTCATTAACTAAAAGTTAAAAAACGTCAAATGCAATTTTCATGAAAATTCTTAAAATCATAAACGAATGCACCTTATTCCCACTATTGATGTTTCAGAATATATTCCATCAGATGATTTTAAATTTAATAATACTAAAAAAATTAAGAAAGAAAAGGAATATATGCATTAAAAGTAGACGTTAATTATGTTACAGGGAATTTTCTTGGCATCTGGATTTGGTCCTCCTGGTTAGAATGACGTTCATTTTTAAGTAAATACAAAGGCGAAAGAAATAGTTTCCGAAAGTTCACAGCAATAAGGAGGCATGTCACAATATAATGTCTTTTCTAAATAGGGTTACTGACATACTTTCGATTTTAGCTTCACACTACATCCCGTCCTCCAATAGCTCTTCTTCTGTTTTCTATTGCAGGAAAAATGCGACATGCAGTGGAAATTTGCTCGCTCGAAGTTATGGATGAGTTATTTTGAAGAGAACGACGATGTTCCTCCTCCTTTTAACTTGATCCCTTCACCCAAAAAGATTTTTGGAAAGAAAAAGAGAGAAAGACATTCAGTAAGGAGGAAGCAGACCGAAATGAGGGAAATTCAGTACCAAGTAGGATCGAAAGAAAAAAAAAAATAAATTCATTTCTTACTACAAAAACTAACTTTACAAACTGTCTTATAAACTTTAAAATTAAGTTAATATACTGTATTTAGCCACATATGGTAAAAGATATCTCACATTATGAACTTGAAGTACTAGATTATATATATATATATATATATATATATATATATATAATATATATATATATATATATATATATATATATATTATATATTATATATTATATATATATTATATATATATTATATATATATATATAAACAGAAAGTGATCGGTAACCTCATGAAGAGGTTTGTCACAAAGGAACAACGTAAACAAGAAGAATCCCATGTTACTGAAGATGACGTGAACGAAGTAAAACAAGACATCAGTAGTTTCAAATATGAATTACTAAATATATTAAAGATCAATGGCATACAAACAGGAAATAAACATTATAAAGAGGATGGTATATATATATATATATATATATATATATATATATATATATATATATATATATATATATATATATATATATATATATATATATATATATATATATATTATATATATATATATATATATATATATTTTATGTCTCTTCTGGTGGGCAAAGGCCAGAGGCCTACCAAATTCCACCAGAGTTGGGGAACATTCGGGGATATATATATATATATATATATATATATATATATATATATATATATATATATATATATATATATATATATATATATATATATATATATATATATATATATATATATATATATATATATATATATATATATATTTAACTAAATATTTCAGTGGTTTTGGGAAAGAAACACCAAGCGAGAGAAAGAAGACTGAAAAAAGGATTCAACATTGGTCTTGTTGAAGGAATTGATCTGAGAAACATTTTCAATCAGAAGAAAAAGGAAATGGACTTTGCAGAGATTGTTCTGAAGGTAAAATGGAAGGAGAGATCGGTAAGGTTGAATGGATTAAATTTATAAACAAGAATATTTGGTTAAAGAAATATAAAAACTAATTATTTGACAGGTTACAGGTAATTGTTACTCTGTATATTTCAATTTATCTATTTTAATTTTTTCTAACCTTAGGCACTGCTGAAGGGAGAGAAAATGGATTGGAATACAAGTGTTTTAAAATATGGTCATGTTGATCATATTGGGTCAAGTGCAGAGAGCATCAGGCGTCAAAGTCTAAGATACAGACGAAGGAAATCCCCTTGGAATAGGGTAAGATGTCGATCTATATAAATATTGCTAAAATGTCAACTTTTTTGTGTTTAGCACAGGTGCAGAACAGAAGATTTGAGGGTACGAAAAGTTACCTAATTTTCTTCCGGGGTCACACCTGTGGTACCTTCTATTTTATTTATCCTATTTTTTTTTTAATAATTATAATTAGATTTTATTTTCCTTCAGATTCAGTTTTACCATCGTCGTGGAGTTTTTCTAGGTGGTGAAATCAATTTAAACATCTTGAAGGAATCTCAATCCAAGATGAAGAGAGAGGTAGGATATATATATATATATATATATATATATATATATATATATATATATATATATATATATATATATATATATATATATATATATATATATATATATATATATATATATATATATATATATATAATAAATAGCTTTTATATATATATATATATATATATATATATATATATATATATATATATTATTATTATTCCTAATTTCATATATATTAAGTTATATTATTAAAAAAAAAAAAAATTAAATAATTTAAAAGATGAATAAATTAATAGACATGTAAAATCTGAAATTCAAATCATAATTTTTTTCAGATAAGAAGACCTCCAGTCGGATGGAGAAAACTGCAGAAGCTTGCTGACAGAGGCTTAATAAAGGAAATCGTCGCTAATAAAGATGAAGAAGATATATCGCAGGCTGTGTCAAGTTTTCAACCCGAAACTACAACTATTGTCCATCATACTCCTTCTTCGGCTTCCTCTTCTGCTAGTCCTTCGAGGTCCCCGTCGTTGACACCTGTTCCTTCACCCATACCTTGGAAAGAAAATATTTCTCATAATGAATCGTTAACTTCCGAAAGACAATCTGCAATCGCGATCGAAAATAGAGAATCTAAAACAGATTTACATGAAAAGGATGAGAGTTTGAAATTCCCTGAAAACAACTCTCAAACTAAGGGAGGAGGAGAGAATTCTGGAAACTCTCATGATAAAACTGGAGGAGTATAATAACAAAAACTCTAAAAATCAAAGTTACAGACAAAGAATAAATACATTTATCAACTTCTAAAAAAATTTCAACTCCTGGTGAAAAATCAAAGCTGAAATATTTTTAAAATATCTTACCTCCTCCACCACAAAATCATATTCCTGAAATACAAGCAAAACTTGGGTGGCTGTAAACTACTAGACTAAGGAAGGCAAATGAAGAATTCCTAAATTTGGTTTAAGAGCACCAAAAATCTAAAAAAAAAATTCTATTAAAAGAAAAATGGAGATCTTAATAATTACCAATATCAAAACTCTCTTTAGTTTGTAAATACTAAAAAAAATATCTAAACTTAAAAAGTTCACAAAACCCAAAATAAAAACATTTGAAATAACTTCCGTAAATACAACCAAAATAATTAATATTATTATTGCGTAATTTTTAATAATAATAATTTCCTCTAAAAATATAAACACAAAAACACAGACAAGCAAAAATACGAAATGTAAAATAGTATTTTATATATATATTATGAAAAATACTACTACTAATAATATTCACAATATTTCTTCTTGTTTTAAATAGTAAAATACTGATTTAAGAATCAGAATCGGTACTACATACACCCAATTTTTTTTATTTCGATAATTAGCATCCTAAAAATTATGAGAATATCAATAACAAACCCCAAAATACTGAATAACAGTATAATAAAATTGATAATGAAACTAGATATCGACAACTTTATAATATCGATACACGATACCTCACCTCTGTATCGTCCCGGCTGAGAAGTCTGGTATCGATATTGGTTAAAATTTTCGTTATCACCCAAACTCTACAATAATTTCAAGTTTACTTTTAAGATTTAATCACATGATCAAGTTACACTTATTTAATTATGCAAAATGAATACTTTTGCATGTAAAGAGTAAATAATAATACTTATCCTATACAAATCTTTTATTTACAAAATAGTATATCACAGAATAATAATAATAATGATAATAAAAACATAAGATTTCTCCATTCAGCTTTCTATGATCTGAACCACAATAAAACCACAAATCAACAGGGATTTAATATTGGTCGAGTACAGTTTATGGTTTGTGTGTGTGTGTTAAAAATAATAATAATAAAATTTGTAATTAATAGACATTAATTATAATTATAAATAATAACAGCCAAATTAAATTAAAACAAAAATTTGTTCTTTAAGAAAATATTGGCGAATTTTAATAATGAATATATATAAATAAATATAAACCCCAGCAGGATTTAAAAGAAGGTTCTCGTGAGTGGAGATAAAGGAACATAACCTTTATTTTCGAAGAAATCTTTTGCTATTGACGAAATTACTTTATCATGATCATAAGCTGAATTGTAAATTGTCTTTATATTTTCTTCAACCCTAGCAGAAGCTCTTGCACAAAAGAGTTTTGCTATTAACATCTGAAATAATAATAAAAATAATAACAATAATAATTATAATAGTAATAATAAAAGGTGAGATTGACATTATAAATTAATTTTCAATTTACTCTTAAGTTGAGAGGATATATATATATATATATATATATATATATATATATATATATATATATATATATATATATATATATATATATATATATAAATAAAAAAAAAAAAAAAAAAAATCTTGGGTTAAGCCTAAACTAGAGCAAGAGAAAAAAAAATTAACATAGAATACGGTCTTCTGCTGAAGCTGGAGCCACATGATTTTAAAATAAATAGAGCTGGTGCAAAAGCCAGTCAAATTTTAAACGATAGTTTCAGGTATTGTAAAATGATAAGAGTCAGGTCCGAAAAAATTTTTTTTACTAGCTCTCAGTTCTAGTTTATAACAAGCGAAATAATTTTAAATATAAAACTAAGTATATATAGCTTTAAGATAGTTAACTTAACTAATAGTTTTAATAAAGGTAAAACAAATTAATTCAATACCATCAACATCAGTTTGTTTTAAAATAAATGTTTTCTGGTTATCAGGTCTACATTAACTGCACACACACAAAAAAAATTCACTATGTAACTGGCATTTAAAATTTATAATTCTTTACATTTATTATTTATACTCCATCTCATAACATTCTAATTTACTTTCATTCAATTAATCAAAACCAACATGTTGAAAGCTTATAAAATGTTTCAAACAGCTTACATTGAATAATAAAATACTAAAATACATTACATTAAAAACATCCTCATTGTAACTTAAAATGTATACTAAGGGCAAGAATAGTGCTTGGGGAAGGGGGTGGGCTGGGTGAAACGGTCAAAATATAATAACCATTTTACATAATACTTATAAGAAAAGTTTACATACAATGAATTTACATTTTAATACATATTTGTCTAAAGGAAAATTATTCCAGTTCGTCAGAACAGGAATCAGAATTAAATATGAACTTTTGGCTACACAAGGAAATCCGCTACACCTCGAACGGCTTCATTATTTTCATGAGAAAAATTTAAAGTCCAAGACGAACCATTCGACTGGGACAGTCTTAATACCTCTTCGTGGGTGCCTTATTTTCTAAGTTATATATATATATATATATATATATATATATATATATATATATATATATATATATATATATATATATATATATATATATATATATATATATATATATATATATATATATATATTATATATATATATATATATATATATATATATATATATATATATATATATATATTATATATATATATATATTATATATATATATATATATATATATATATATATATATATATATATATATATATATATATATATATATATATATATATATATATATATATATATATATATATATATATATATACTAACCTCATGATCAGATTTCTTGACACCAATGCAGTATGATCTTGAAGCTCTCCCCAATACCGCTGTCATGGCATATACGTCAATAACAGCGTCTGCTAACCGTTTTAAATCTAGTTGATGATTAGGATGCGATATCTCTTTACCTATAATAATAAAAAAGATGAACAGAAAGCAACTTAATAATATCGCTTACATCAATACATTTTCATTTTTTAAAGCACGTATTCATCAAAATTTAAAACCAAACCAGAGACTAAAAAACATTAATAAAACTAATCTGAATATGCAGATTTGACTTCACGCATTGTTGTCTGCTATATTCCTAATTTTTCATATTCCCAATCTATTGGCAACATGAAATCAATCAGTAGTCAACATTATATATATATATATATATATATATATATATATATATATATATATATATATATATATATATATATATATATATATATATATATATATATATATATATATATATATATATATATATATATATATATATATATATATATATATATATATATATGGGAACAATAATTACCATATACTCCTAATAAATGTTCACCAGTGTGTTGAAGTAACTTGACACTCTTTTCAAGTTGTTCGGAGGAATTGATTAAACTGGGATGAAGATACTCGTGCAAGTCTAAATCTAATTTTGGATTCAATGGGTCTGTACGCATTCTCTTCCATAATGTTTTTAAAGTGAATTTCGGGTGCATCAAAGGGTTGCGAAGTTTCTTAACAAGTTTGTATAACTCACCACCTGCATGCTGTAAGCCGCTCAGTGCAATAAACATCCTCAGTATTTCATTGGTGCCTTCGAATATCTGTAGTATTCGAGAGTCTCTCAAAGACCTTTCGAATGAACACTCTTTCATATAACCCATACCACCGAGAACCTGAATGCACTGAGAAGTATGTTCCCACGTTCTCTCGGAACTGAAAACCTAATAAATAATAATAATTTTTAACAATAAAAATAGTGAATGGAAGAAACATTACTACTACAACTGGTACAATCACTCACTTTTACGATAGCGGCCTCAAGAGAACAGTCCTGGTCTTCGTATAAATCTATCAAACCAGCTGTCAAATAAGACATGGCTTCCATGGCATACACGTCAATCGTCATTAGTGCCACTTTCTCTTGGATAAGGGCAAATTCAGACAGTGTGAAATCAAATTGTTTTCGAGTAACGGCGTGCTCCGCGACTGAAGACATTAGGTTTTTTAACTGACCTTTAAAAAGGGGGGAAAATGTTTTTGGTTTTCATTCGTGGTTTCCCTGTTTTATATTTCATTCAGGTGAAATCACAACATATCCCAGAGTTCATTTCAGTAAATTTCGTGCAAATATCCCACTGAGCGAGAGAGAGAGAGAGGACATGTTAAGAAAGAAAAAAAAAGAAACGAGATTGAAAAAGAGAGAGAGAAAAAAAAGCATAAAATGGAGAAAAAAAAACAGATAATAGATATGAAGAAAAAAAAGGAAAAAATACAGAATAAACAAAAACAAGAAAATGAAAACAAATGAAACAAGAAAAAAAAAAGATAAACGGAAAATTTAAAAAAAAAAAAAAAAAAAAAGAAAAAAAAAAAAAAAAAAAAAAAAAAAAAAAAAAAAAAAAAAAAAAAAATAAAAAGATAAAGAAAAAGAAAAAAAAGAAAGAAAGATCAAGGAAAAAGAGAGAAGACCGAAAAAAAACAAAGATAAAAAAGGAAAGAGATAAAACATACAAAATAAGAAGAAAAATGGAAATAAAAAAATAAAAAAAAAAAAAAAAAAAAAAAAAAAAAAAAGAGGGATAGAAAAATGGAATAAAATGAATACAAAAGAAAAAGAGAGGTGAAAAAGGGAAAAAAGGAGTTAGAAGAAAAAAGAGAGAATATAGGAATATAAAAAGAAAAAAATATTAAAAGGTAATAAAAAGAAACAGAAGAGAAAATGAACTAAAAAACATGAAAGGAATTAATGAGGGAAAATAAATTTTTTAGAGAGAGAGAGAGAGAGAGAGAGAGAGAGAGAGAGAGAGAGAGAGAGAGAGAGAGAGAGAGAGAGAGAGAGAGAGAGAGAGAGAGAGAGAGAGAGAGAGAGAGAGAGAGAGAGAGAGAGAGAGAGAGAGAGAGAGAGAGAGAGAGAGAGAGAGAGAGAGAGAGAGAGAGAGAGAGAGAGAGAGAGAGAGAGAGAGAGAGAGAGAGAGAGAGAGAGAGAGAGAGAGAGAGAGAGAGAGAGAGAGAGAGAGAGAGAGAGAGAGAGAGAGAGAGAGAGAGAGAGAGAGAGAGAGAGAGAGAGAGAGAGAGAGAGAGAGAGAGAGAGAGAGAGAGAGAGAGAGAGAGAGAGAGAGAGAGAGAGAGAGAGAGAGAGAGAGAGAGAGAGAGAGAGAGAGAGAGAGAGAGAGAGAGAGAGAGAGAGAGAGAGAGAGAGAGAGAGAGAGAGAGAGAGAGTGTTTGTATGTGTTGTTCGTGTGTGTACTGGTTATGGGCTTTATTAAGTGATTCTTTGAACAGATTTAAAATTTCTGAGTAAGTAAGAAGGTAAAGTATCAATTGCCAAATAATAAGTAATAATAATAATAATATCCACCTGCACAAGCGCTCCCCATGGAAAATCTTCCTGAATTTAAAATACTCATGGCTATTTTAAATCCACCGTCTAATTCGCCCAAAATATTTTCCTTTGGTACAAATGTATTATCAAAATGAATCTGGGGAAGAAACAAAGATTATTAAAATGAGTAACTTTGGGAAGAAAAAAATATGCATAAATTAAATTAACAACTAAAAGAAAAAAAAATTTATTTTTATTTTTTTTATTCCATAGTTCGTTACTTTAATAGAAGTTTGTAAAATGAAGGACATATTTTGAGTGTTATATTAATATTAAGAGATAATATTCCAATTTAGCCAATGCAATAGAGCAGGGGTAGGTAAATGAACCTGGTGGCGGGCCTTACCAAGTTTCTGGGTATCTAAAGGGCTATATATATATATAGATATATATATATATATATATATATATATATATATATATATATATATATATATATATATATATATATATATATATATATATATATATATATATATATATATATATATATATATATATATATATATATATATATATATATATATATATATATATTTTTATTTTTAAAAATTAAAAATTTAATTAAATTTTATTAATAAATTTAATAATAATAATAATAATAATAATAATAATAATAATAATTTTGAAAAAATAAGTCACAAAAATAAAATAAATAAATAAATGTGAATTGTCAAAAACTAAAACTCTTCATCAAAAAAGATATCAGTTTTTCATTCATAAAATGAATGATATTCGAGCTATTTGAAAGACAATATGAAAATTATTTTCTCTTTTAATTAACAAATGATTTGCAAAATGAAGTAGGAATAACTCCCTGCAAGAATATGACTCACGATGATTCTGTTAATTTTGAATACAAATACAGTATTTCTCTTTAATAAATACAGTTAAACATGATACATGATCTCAAAGTAAAAAAAAAATATATTCCAAGGTAATAAAAGTATTAAAATAAATATTTTCAATGTCAAATTTTTTTTTAATTAAATTTTGTTGAGGGCCATTTCACGTTTGAAATAACTTTTAAAATAAAAAGTTTTTAAATGGTCTCATACTACTTTTAAAAATATTTTACAGTTACAGTTAGAAAAAAAAACTTTGATTTGAAACTAAAAAAGTTCTTACCGATGTTGTATTGGAGCCTCTAATCCCTAGTTTATCTTCTGGTTTTCCACTGCTTACTCCACCAAAATTTCTTTCAACAAGAAATGCAGTGATGCCAAAATTAATTTCATTTGGATGCTACAAAAATATTAAATCAATTAACTTCGGATTGTGTCTCTTAAAAACATTTTGGAATAATTTAAATTCAAAATTAATAAACACAATAATTTGATGGATACAAGATACACCATGATGTAGCTTATTGAACATAGTAAGTATTATTACAAAGCAAAATTTGAGAAACACTAAGTATTGTACAACAAAGTTTGATGGACACTTTAACCATAAGGAAAAAGTATAATATACACATTAAACTTTATAACTTTATGTAACAAAGTTTGATAAATAAATATTATGAGACCAAATGTAATGGATATCTATGAAGATTTCAATATGAGCATATTGATGTGCACATTAAGATTTATAAGGCAAAGTTTGATAAACACATTAAACATTATGAGGTATAAATTAATAAACACATTACTTACCATATTCCTTGCAAACACAGTCATAAAATCTGCGGTTCCCCCATTCGAAATATAAATTTTTGTTCCATTCAAAATGTAGCCTTTACCATCTTCTGTCTCAACGGCCGATGTTTGAATAGAGGCTGCATCTGAGCCACTGCTTGCTTCAGTTAAACAAAAAGCAGCTGTCCACTCTCCTGTCGCGAGACGGGGTAAGTATTTTTGTTTCTGTGCATCTGTGCCGTGTAATAATAATCCCTAAACAACATATGAAGATTAACATAACAAGCAACAAGTAAAAGAAAAAAAATGTTACCCAATTAATTAATAATCATTCTGCAAACATAATTAGAAAAAATGTGTAGCAATTATTATTAGCTAGAACTGCTCAGTTTTAAAGACGTAGAAGTTTGAGACAAATATAAAAATAATAATTCTCACAGAGTTTACTAAGATTTCAAATATTTTGGATGTCAAATCATTAATGAAAAAACTGACGAAAAAAAAAAAAAAAAAAAGGAAGGTGGTAAAATTTAAATAAAAACAATAGATACAACACCTTTAATCCGATCGTTTGATGAGCTGAAAGAGTAACTGCAATTGAGCCATCGCTAGAAATAACTTCTCCAATTCTGGCATATTCTGTAGCATTTAAACCTAAGCCGCCGTACTCCTCTGGAATTTGAAGGCCATATAAGCCAAGTTCCTTTAGCCCTTTTAAAGTTTCTGCAGGTATTTGAGCTTCTTTGTCAATTTTAGCACTATCAACTGGAAAAAAAATATTAAAATCACATACTTAATTAGCAAAGATTGAAATCTGTATTTATACTTGGATCATTTATGTTACATTATCATACAAGATAAAAGTAGAAAATTATGAATTTTTTAGGTCTAACAATGTGAAATGCCTCTCCCGTAATATAAGGAAGTAATATTAAATGAAAGATTTTGTAAATACCTAAATACCCATTTGGAATAACCAACCATTATAATCCACAAAAATGTCTAAAATGTAAGTGAAAATATTGATATACCAACCTTCATCTTTAAAAAATCTTTCAATAGGATCAAGCATTTCATGGATCATTTCATATCGATCCTTACTTAGAACTTGTGGATAAGTCAAAATGTCTCTATCAAACCTAATAATAATAAAAATAATAAAATAACAACAACAACAATAATAATAATGATATTATAATTATTATTTATGGATAGTAAGTTAAATATGAATCATAAATGAAAGAAATAACCAATTACTACTCGTATGATCCTTTGTGTTTCATTTATAATTATTTCTTTTCAGCATACTTAACGTGTAAAAAAATGTTTTGGCATACACCAACCCCAGTACAATACGTGTGAATTTCAGCTGGTACATTTGACAACGAAACCAGGAACGAACAATAATCCGCCTTTATTGATATTTGTGATGAAATATTTTCATTCAAAAGTTACTAATACACTTATCTTGTCATTTCCACTACATTAATTCATACATAATTATAAATTACCTTTAGTTATAATTAATTTCTATAATTTTATAATTAATACAAATAATTATAAAAATATTGATAATTATTATATTAAAAAAAGAACTTTTCTAGAGTATGAAAATAATACAGTATCTTTTCTGTGTATTTTATTCTTTAAAATTTATCACATTTTTACTTTATAATAATAATAATAATAATAATTTTTAATTCTGAATCTCCAATTATTTTATTTCCCATCAACATATGGGAAAAAAAGGGTCACATAAAAAAAAAAAAAAAAAAAAAAAAAAAAACTGATTTTCAATATTTACAAATTTGTGGACAACTAATGTAACCAGTAGAGAATTATGTTTAATTCTGTTTTAATACATCTCATTTGATACTTAATCATTAATATTACTAAGAAAAAGAAGAAACAGATAAGAAATCTGACACATCAGTTAGAAAATACCATTTATTCTATATGATAAAAACAAAAATGGTATTTTCTAACTGGTACAATGAAAACTAAAGCTAAAACCTAACTAAAACCAAGCCTATATGTTATGAATTTAAATCACGAAAATCAAAATAATTATATCACAAAGAAAATACAGAAATCAAAACTTACTTTCCAAGGAAAAGATTTTTGACAAACGGAGGTCTTTTTGGCTGCTTGGCCTTTTTGGTACCTACAGAATCCGATTTTGTTTGCTCAGTAATCTGTAAATAAGAAAAAAAATTAAAAGAATGTAAATTAAAATTACCAGAGTCTGGTCACCATTCAAAAATTTCCCCCCCAAAAAAGTCAGTAACTTAAAAATATATATATATATATATATATATATATATATATATATATATATATATATATATATATATATATATATATATATATATATATATATATATATATATATAAATTAAATAAAAAAAAAAAAAAAAAAAAAAAAAAAAAAAAAAAAAAAAAAATTTAAAATTTTTAAAATTAAAACTTTTAATTTTTTAAATTCTTGATCTTATTGTTTCCCTCGTAATATATATATATATATATATATATATATATATATATATATATATATATATATATATATATATATATATATATATATATATATATATATATATATATATATTTCATTAAAAATTAAACAAATATAAGGAATTATTTTATAATTCTTTTATTAAATGTTTAGTTTTCAGTATTAATAATATAATTTCCAGTTTGAATTTTGAGTGATTAAGTTAGAATAGGACTTTAGAAAGATACATTGACCATATTTATCTAGGGTTATATATATATATATATATATATATATATATATATATATATATATATATATATATATATATATATATATATATATATATATATATATATATATATATATATATATATATATATATATATATATATATATATATATATATATATATATACTCACAATATTTTCTTCAGGGTTTGGAGTTCCTCTATGATGACTTGAAGTTTCTAGAAATTTCACATTTACATAGTTCGTGAAATATTTCAAGTGACTTACTTTATACAAGGAATTATTATATAAACCTTTTTGAAACATTTTTGTCTGAAGGTAAAAATTAAAGTACTTAAAGTAAATGATTAGAGGACTATAATTTTAGAAAATCATTTTACAACTATTTGTATAATTAAATTTATTTAAGAATTTAACCACAGTGTATATTTTTTATTACTGAATTCAATTTGAGAAAGATTGCAGTATGAGATAATTCTTGTTTAACATACCTAAGGTGTGGACTGACTGGGCCCTAGCCAATCCTGGCTAATAATCAGGGAAAACAGAGGTTTACCTGCCAGAGTTAATTGCAAATTATACTATTTATAGTGGATTAAATCAAACAAAAAATAAGAAAATTAAGATTTTAATTAATTCCATTATTCCTTCATTACATATTGGGTAGGGCAAAATGAATGCAACATAAAAGAGGAAATAAACAATACATACACTTAAATCACTATTCACTATCAGAATCTTCTTGAACATTTACATCATACTGTAAGTTTTAGAATCTGGAGGAGTGAAATCTTCAAGAACAGAGGGCAGTGATAATTTTATATCTTACATTTTTTCAAACTTTAACCATCTAAGTAAACCTGGTGAATCATGTCTGTGATACTTCACAGACATGAATCATGTCTGTGAAGTTAGTGTATGGATTTTTATTATTATTATTATTATTATTATTATTATTATTATTATTATTATTATTATTATTTATTTATTTATTTATTAATTTATTATTTACATTATTTTTTATTATTATTTATTTATAGATTTATTATTTATATTAATTCTATTTTTTTACTATTTATATTATTATTAATTATTATTTATATTAATATTATTTACTTTTAAAATTTTCTGTCTGTCCTTTTATACCAAAAATTGCTTCTTAGTGATAAAAATATAGCAAAAATCCATATGCTAACTTCATGGACATCTTTATTATGTTCCTTCTTGTGTGACCTTATAGAAAATTAAACCTGTTGTTGTTGGTGTGTTGTTTAAATCCCAGCCATTCAAAAACCTGTCCTGCAAAAGAACATCTGTTCACTCACAGCACAAACAAAGGATTAATGAGAAGAGGGGTGAGGATAAGGCCAGAAGGATGACTAAAAGGACTAAATCTATTGGTTTATAGTTTTAGGGAAGTAATTTTGATAATATCATAGAAACCATGGTAATACTTAGATGAAACTAAGCATTTATTTTTTTTTTTTAATATACTGAAACTACAAAGACAAAATCATCTGAAATCATGTAAAAATGATAAACCGAAGCGCGGTAAATATTTTCTACATTAAAAACACCTTAAAATTTTACTACAAAACTGCCTACAACTACGACGATTTTACAACACATCTAACGTTGAAGCCGTATTGTCCTTTATTTTGTTTTTGAGAGCAGACCTCACTAACGAAAGTCATATGCCGTCCTTCCTGGCAGACAAAATACTGCCATCCACGGTATGTGCCATCAAGGCAAGTCACAGGTTTAGAACAAGTAAATAACACCGTCTGAATAACTCGCAATGAGAGCTTGTGATGCTCTCCAAATTGTCATTTGACCATAGTATTTAGTGCTTTGACTAAAGCCAGGTTGCTGCATTAGTGTCAGAGTGAATTTTAAAATTTTTTATAGCTATTTCGGAGCTAAATTGTTTTCTCTCTCTCTCTCTATATATATATATATATATATATATATATATATATATATATATATATATATATATATATATATATATATATATATATATATATATATATATATATATATATATATATATATATATATATATATAACTATTGTTTTAGACAAGATAATTCAGAGGTAAGACACCGAGTGCTTTAATTCTCAGTTGCAACATACAGTGGTTTGACACCTGAGGTGGTAAGTCTTCTTTGTCTCTCCGCAATTAAACTATTTTCATTAACTTTTTAATTGCAGTTAATGCAATCCTAAAATAATTTAAAATCTGAATATCATAGGAAGGACAGGGTGAAATCGCGATGTTGGGAGCTCAGTAGCTTAAAGATATTCTTGAATAAAAATTTCCTGCCTATGAGAATATTTCAGGGGTAAAATGTAAAATGCTGAGTAAGTTGATTCTCATTTGCAATATCCAGTGGTTAGACAACGAGGTGTCAAGTCTTATTTGTTTTTTCGCAATATATGGTAAATTTTGAGGGCTTCACGATATTTATTTAGTTCATAGTAGGAAATAAATATTTTTCAAAGCATAAAACTTACCAAAAACAAAAATAAATAAATAAAAAATAAACGAAAATGCCGTAAGAAAAGTCTGCTGAAGACCGATAGACCATTTTTGTGCTAAAGAAACATTAAGAACATAAAAATCTCGTGTCTGGACTTGATCCTTGAAACAGAAGAATATTTTAAGTAATTTTTTTTCTTAGATTGTCGTTTTCGTTTTAGCATCTGGTGTTAGCCATATTAAGCTAATACATAGTATAAGTATACTATGGCTAGTATTTTAATTAATCAAATATTATTTATTATTAGACGTATAATTTAAGACTGTAGTTACTCCGCTTCTTCCAGAAAATATTGCCAAAATGAAAACGTCTTTAAATTGGATCAAAAACTTTCCAAGAATGGAAGTGTGACGTTACATTTTTTTTTGTAAACAAGTGAAGTTATTACATTTGAACAGTTTTGTCATAGTATTTTTGTACTTAAACTTGAACTGTCCTATATGAAGGAAGTACACGGTACTATGGGAAGTACTTTTACCTTCGTTGGTCATTTTTCGTGATTTATCACCGATATTGTTAACTGGACTTTACAGTTTCTAATTAATGAAGTGAGTTAAAATTAATAAACTCCCTTTAATGGGCCTGACCCATCAGATGAGGCAATCGGTGAACAGCTTTTAACTCTGCTGTTGCCTTCGAGGGGCACGAAATGGAGGGGGATACCTAAACCTTAAAGTGATAGATAGGCACTTTGGAGAACTCTACACGCATTTACCTCTCTAGTCAAGATACCAAAACAGGTGAGTCATCAAAGGACAGTAAGTGCCACTAGATATAACTTCTAGGGCTGTCAACAACTCTAGCATCACCAGTACTGCAGTGAAACCATCAACACCGCCCTCCACTCTGCTGATGTACATATCCTGAGATAATAATTCATTCAGTAGATGGGGGAAAATATTTTTCTGAACCCGCAAAAAATAAGTGATGTAATATATGGTTCAGTTTTCTAGAAACATATCATTGTAGGAATGCTGGAAATGCTAGGTAAGGGAGCATTACTTCAGTTCTAGGTATTTTCCGTAGACAAGAAGATCTATATAAAATCATAAAGTTGGGTGGATTGAAAGTAAAATGCTGGTGACCTAGATCAGAAACTCCTAAGAGTAAAGACATTACTTATTGTAAAATAAGTGCAATTAGCCTTGACTACACAGAAGATGGCATTGAAATCCTCTATGCATTTTACACTCATTTTTACTGGTGGGTCTAATGGTTATCATTCTTTCAAAATAACCAGAGATCTCCTTTCCATATTATCTAGTCAAATTTAAAGGGCCACTACTAGACAGAATGGCTATTGCTTCTGGCATTATTGGTAAAACCTTACTATTAAAATACTACAACTAAATACTTACTATTAAAATACTACAACTTCAATAGATATGGACATGGTTTACTTACATGTTCATCACACTCATGTTATTATATCTTCAGTGGTTTTCATGATGCAAAAGGATGCTCCAACTTTTTTTATTGCCCTATTTGCACAGATAGTCACAAATTAATTCCTGCATTCAGTACAATACGCTAAATAGTAATAGAGATTTCAAAATTGTACCCTCAAATATCATCAGATTTCCAATCACTATTAATAATGAATCTTCACTGACTCTTTAAGTTTTATCTATTGCAGATAGAAAAAGATCACTCTGTAATAAAATCAAGTTGCATAGAAAGTAATACCTTTTAATATTGGTAAATAGAATTTGTTGAGCTATTCACATATGCTGATGTAAGAATCTGGGAGAATGATGTCATATATAAAGTGTCCAATTTGCCACATGATCAGGTGAATATCTATCCTTTCCTATTGGAAAAACTAGAACTCTTACCAGAGATAAAGAAATTGACTGAGGAAGAATTAAAATATAGACATAATGAATTTCTAATATTTACCCAATAGTGGAAGACCTAATTTGCATTGCAAATATAGAAGAATTGAAACTGCAATTATACTACTAAGTTGGGACATAGCAATCTTAATACTTACAACACTATAGTGCATACATATATTGTCAAATTATACAAAGGCAACCTAATTTATTCATGCTGCTATTCATACATTATTTCCTTTAGAATGTCATAAAAACAATAACTGCACATGCTATATGAATAAAACAAAAAGCTATATAATATATATATATATATATATATATATATATATATATATATATATATATATATATATATATATATATATATATATATATATATATATATATATATATATATATATATATATATATATATATATATATATATATATATAAAATTTCAGATCTTTAAAAAACTGAAATATGGCAGAGTATGGTGCTCATATCACCAACACAAATAATTTTAAATTTGAAAAGCCATCTTTTTTTGACGTAGTTGCTCAAGAGACCCTTCTAGGAACCTTTGAACCAGCTTTCAAGCATGTTCTAAAAGTGAGTTTTATATGAATATTCTGAAATATATATATATATATATATATATATATATATATATTATATATATATATATATATATATATTATATATATATATATATATATATATATATATATATTATATTAATTATATTAAAAAATAAATAAAAAAAAAAAAAAAAAAAAAAAAAATAGTTTTTTTTTTTTTTTAAATATTGAAAAACTTTTATTCTACTAATGAAATATATAACATTAAAGAACAACATATTATTATTATTAGTAATGGGGAATTAAGAATTTTTTTATGATGATTATATTATTATAGTAAATTTGATGATGACAATGATGATAAAATTGAAAAAGTATATTTTAAAAATTTCCATTATTTTGATAAATTTAACAAAGGGAGAACTAAATTATCTTTTCATTATTCTATATTCAAATGTGAAAATACATGTAATTTTAATATATAGTATAGTGGTATCTTCAGAACATTGACTTTAAAAATTTTAACACATGAAAACATACAGACATTCAAAATTCTAATACTTTAAATTTAGAGCTCTTAAATTGTGATGCAAAAAATATTTTTCTCCAGTTTCTGGGGTAATTCGATTTTGTCTTGGAGAGTATATTTGACCCCAACTACTAAACAGTCTTCAACTGTCAGTAGAAGGTGGAGCAGAGATATATTTGGAGGCCAATATTTGTAAATTAAAAAGCAAATAATCTGCAAAGCACTGATGAAAATGATTGAGAACAGATAATCCAATTGTGCCAATGATGATTAAGTAAAAATATGTTGATAATGATAACTATTGATCATCCCATCACGAATTATTATTATTATTATTATTATTATTATTATTATTATTATTATTATTATTATTATTTCTAATTCTTATTTATTATTGTAGGTTTTAGCAGAAAAAAATCCATCAAAATATGGTTGGTGTTTATACTATGCAAATGAAATCTACTTAAGTTTTCATACAGCACTTCAGTATCATTATCTTTCAAATTATGTAATATATATATATATATATAATATATTATATATATATATATATATATATATATATATATATATATATATATATATATATATATATATATATATTATATATATATATATATATATATATATATATGGCAATATTTTTTGTTCCATTTTGTAAAATATTTGTAACAATAGTTTTATTTATTTTTATTTATTTTATTTTTTATTGTTTTTACAGGAGCATCATTCTCAGAAAATTTTTATAATTTAAAAAGAGTTCCAATAAATATAAATTCCATGACCGCAAAGAAAAACTTGACAAACTTTCCACAAATTGACACCAAACTAATAGTAAAATCATTGTTAACACTCTCTTTGGTACCTTATGGAAAGCAAATTTTACATCAGTATTATGAAAACATTCGAGATGAAAGGGCAGAACAAGGTGCAGCTCCTGAAAATGTAAGAAGTTTGTTATATTGTGAGGGATATTTGTCATATAAAACTAACAATAGTCCATATTAAATTTTAACATTGTAAAATAATTATTTATAAATTTTGCTGTTTCATTAATTAAAGTACTAATTGTAAAATAATTATTTATAAATTTTGCTGTTTCATTAATTAAAGTACTAATTTTAATTTGTCAGTTTGTTCTACTAGTGTAGGGAATGTTAATGTATTTTTTTTTCTGTTCAGACCTATAAGGAGAAACTGAAAACAATTTTCATTCAATTGTGGCCTTTAATTCACATGACGATGCAATTGTTGACATTGTTTTATTACCTAAGGTTAGAGTTTGTTATAATTATTCAGTATTATTTATTTTGGATATAGTTTATTTGTAATTGGACATTCAGGAACTTTTTTCTTTTTTTTATTTTAAATTACAAAGTGAGCTTTTTTTTTGATTGAACACTTCAGCTAACGTTATCTTTGGCAAATAGATTATTATATTTTATCCTTATCCCGCATATCATTAGTTCATTTAAAATATCTCCCAATAATATATTGGTCTTCACATTTATTTTGATTTCTTTTTCATTTCTTATTACATCTTATTACTTTCTTTTAAGTCTCTCTTTATATTTAGCTGACTTTTATTCCCAGTTAAAATATCAGGACCTTGTTATATAAATACATGTACTACAGAAGCAGCTACTTCAATTGCCCATAATAACAATAATAATAACAGTAACATTTATTGTATATAAACATTAGGAAACTTGACATTGTTTTAACTAAAGTTACAATATTTATAACATAATTCTTAGTTATATTTTTTCATGCAGTAATACAGTGTTAACAAAATTTCCCCAATAGGTTTTTAATTGGTAAAAGTAAAATTCACTCACCATTATTATATTTCATTGGAGTTCGCTTAGCAACACTCTCAGAGGAAGATCAACAGAAAATTGATGCTCTCTCCAGTAGGCTTACGTATCATAATATAACGTAAGTATTATTAAATCTAGGCAGAGGTGTAGTATATATATATATATATATATATATATATATATATATATATATATATATATATATATATATATATATATATATATATATATATATATATATATATATATATATATATATATATATATATATATATATATATATATATATATATATATGTATGTGTGTGTGTAGAAAATAACTATGCATTAACCGCATCAATTTCCAACAAAGAAATTATCCAAATGAAAATTAAAACTAAAGGAGTTAGGCCTTTCGACGCAAATACGTCCTCATCAGACTCCATAAAAAAAAAAAAAATATAAAAAAAAAAAAAAAAAAAAAAAAAAAAAAAAAAACCGACCAGTAAACGCTCCACAAATGAAAAACTAAAATTAAAAATTCTCCAACAACTACGCCCCAGCTATTAAAACTCATATTTGAAAAAATGGACAATATTTAAGGGTGGTGTCTGAGCTCACTTATTTTGATATTGTCCCTTTTTTAAAAAAGTATTCTTGCAGGTCTGAAAATTGGTAGACCTCTGGGCTTTGCCCACCAGAGGATATATATATATATATATATATATATATATATATATATATATATATATATATATATATATATATATATATATATATATATATATATATATATATATATATATATATATATATATATATATATATATATATATATATATATATATTTTACAAGGTAATTACTTTTAAGGAATTACTATTACAACACAAATATGTAGGTGTTGTATTTTGAAATCATATTAAATAATAAATAATAATAATAATAATAATAATAATAATAATAATAATAATAATAATAATAATAAATTGTCGTAGGTCATTCAGAAAATTGTGGAGATGGTGCTTTGAAACGTTTGGATGGGGTCTTCAAAACTTTTTAGAGGTTGGAGCTTTCTTCTTACAATTTTTGGATTGGTTTTATTCGAGCAGTACAACAAGGAGAACTCTCTTTGCATCAAACCCCATCCCACCTCCACCAAAGGTAAACAAAGTTTTGAGGTTATATAAATCTAAACTTTATTTAAGATCGCGATAGTAAAAATATAACGTGAGGTATATGGGTTAAATTAGTTGTACATGGTTCGAAATTAAAGACCATTTGAATAGTTTATTTATCCTGTCATTTATAACCAAACTATAGAGCAATCCAAACTTAAAGTAGAGGAACTATTATTTTAAAGAGGTTTTGGAAGGTCTGTAGTATCCTATCAAATTTTACTGGAACCTGGTCGTTTCATACAGACAAATACAACCTAACCATATATATATATATATATATATATATATATATATATATATATATATATATATATATATATATATATATATATATATATATATATATATATATATATATATATATATATATATATATATATATATATATATATATATATATATATATATATATATATATATATATATATATATATATATATATATATATATATATATATATATATATATATATATATATATATATATATATATATATATATATATATATATATATATATATATATATATATATATATATATATATATATATATATATATATATATATATATATATATATATATATATATATATATATATATATATATATATATATATATATATATATATATATATATATATATATATATATATATATAGCAAGATCTAGATATTGATCCAAGAATATGCCCAATTTGTCTGCAAGAGCGTGAGCAAGAAACGGCTTTAGCAGTTTCTGGGTAAGAATCATATTTTAATGTGCATTATTTTAAAAAGAATAAATTGAATTTAAAAGCATTTTATTATAATAATTTATTAATTGAAAATATTTTTATTTCTTCAGGTATGTCTTCTGTTATTCTTGCATTTTATTGTACGTGCGCCAACACGGTAAATGTCCTGTCACCGGTTATCTTGCATCGACGAAGCAGTTAATTAAAATATACAAAGAATAGATGGTTGTCATTGTTATCTATAGAATATATTGTTATATAAAATATTCCTTGTTAACTTTGAAGTGCTTGGATTGGTGCTATGAAATTTTCGTGGATTTAAGGGCGTAATTGTGATATTGATTGAGTTTTAATAATTTAAAATTAAATTTAATAATTATAAAATTTACTGAAATAATTAATTGACATCTTGTTTTCTTTCTTTCTTAAATTAAAACGTGAACTGCGCTTTCCTTATTGATAAAGCTTTCCAATGACAGAAAGGATATTCCTTTCCATTTCTAAGGTTATGTATGTATGCCTATTTGGCCTGCGGTTGTTGATGCTTGTTGTTTAAATATAGTTTGAGATTATATAAATTATAATTGTTATATGTGTTGAAATGAGATAATCTAGGGAATGTGATTACTCTTTTACAGATTTTAATTACTTTTTTTGAGTTTTTTTTTTATTTTATCATAAAGAAGTATACATAATTGTTTATTGTTTACTTATATAAAATCTCTTTTATCACAAAGATCTGTATATTCGCATGTAACTTTGAGACTCTATTGTTAAAAGGTTTTCTTTGTTGAGCAAGAGTAGTTATGATCAGAGCCGATTCCTTCTACAGAAAGGCAATAGAGGATTGATAGGAAAAATTTGAAATATACTTATTTTTTAAAGATAGATTATTCTTTAAATTCATAGTTTAAAAGATCCAATATATATATATATATATATATATATATATATATATATATATATATATATATATATATATATATATATATATATATATATATATATATATATATATCATATCACACACACACACTCTATACCAGATGTTTAATATATTATTGTATATGGCAGTGAACAGCAATATTAAATAATATTGGTTTTAGCTATTAACATTTCTCTATTTTCTTAAAATAAAGGTTTCATTACAGAGTATTTTATTCATTTTATCAAGAGTAAGAACGATCTTAATTAAAAAGTTGATTCCACTTTTAGTTCAGATTTCGTAGAAATAATTTCATTCTTTAATCGTTACAAGTTTAGTTATTATTAAGATTTAATGCGAGATGTGAAGGACTACTAAATTGGAAAAATATTTTTCGGTGGATTTGTTTTCACAAAAATTATTTTCATTGAAGTGGAAAGTAAAAAAAAAAAAAAAAAAAAAAAAAAATTCGTTCCTCATGAAGTGAATCGATATTTATGCAATAAAAATTCTCGTCTCAAAGTCAGTTTTGAATACAACTCATATGCTCTTAATACCTTATATATTTTTACCTTTCGGAGTATTCATGTGAGGTCTGTTGCGTCCCCTCCGGGAACTGCAATCCAAAACCCTCAAATATTTATTCCAAAACATTCTAAATTTCTTTTTTTATGATTTTATATTATTTAGAGAAAGAAGAAAGGCTCTCTCTCTCTCTCTTCATGTCTTTAAATTTGCTCATACTTTTATTTTTTAAATTGTTTGATAAAACAGTGAGTCACGAAAAAGGTATCAATTCAAAATTAATATTCCTATATATAAATACCTCAAACTATAATCATAGGAGTACTAATCAAAAATACTTATCAAGCTACTATATGGCAGCAAATATAACCGAAAAATTTAAAAATATTTATTAAGTTTTAAACATTTTACATTAATAATGATATATTTTCAAAAGAATGTCTGGTTAAAAAGTGTTTCACTTTGGGTCAATAACAAAATTCACCTTAGTTACTACCACAGCCTCGTTACTCATTCTGCTTTAATTTTGTTCACATCTAAATAAGAATATTTGTTCTATTAAATATAAAGTGCGGATTGATCATAATAAGGATTTTAGTCAAGGAAGGAGAATAAGTTGACACTTTATCGTACAGCCCTTAATAATTGTAGTTTAAAAAATAACTACTATGAAGAACAAGACATTATTACTTCAGGGTCTAGAGATGTCACTCTTGCCCCAAAAGACGTAATTCCAACCTTTATATTCATTGATGGTGAATTTTAAAGTCTACACAAAGCAAGCTTGCATGAACTAATTTTCATACTGTTTTTGTGAAAATATATTTTAAGTAAAAAAAATAGTTCATTTAATCTAAAAGAAATCATATATTTTTTACCTCTATAAAAGTATTTTAATTATACATTATAATTACAAAAATAAAATATATTTATAAATATATCATCATCATTATTTTTCCACTAAACCTAAATAAATTTTTATTAAGAAAAGTTCTTATTACTTGAAGTTATTTTCTCTCTTAACAATAAATATAAGAAATTATATTTATAGTAAAAATGAAATATAATAATAATAATAGTAATAATAACAGTGATTGGTAACTCTTTTTTGCAGAAGGAAAATGTTCTAAAGTTATTTTCATTACATTTTAAATTCAGACACATGACTTTTTTTAACAAATATAAATGGCAAATTTCGCTCGTTGAGAGCAAGTTACCCTTACACACAAACAAGACATGTAAGTAATTATATAAAAAATATAAAAACTTATTCTAAATATTTTAAATTAGTATAAAAATATAAGAGTATATTTAAATACTCAAAAAAAAATTAGTTTTAACAAAACTTTCGAAAATTGGAAGTAATTTATATTTATAACTTATATATTATCCTTAACATGACTAGTAAAAATTAATACTACTTATAACGACAACAACTACCATGTTTTGCCTTTCATATTTAAATCCCCCCTCCGTTTACGTCGCAGGAGTTTCCATTCTTCGATGTTCAAATTTATAGTCTTAGTTATCCCTTAACAAAACTTAAGATATTTCCTTTAGGAAAGGATTTACAATATTTTCGTTGTCACTTCTTTTACCTTATTCATTTGTGTACCTCTCCTCCACTTTGGGGGCTAAATTTATCTTTCCCTTACAATTCTTTCGGTACCTCCTTTACAACCATACAACCAAAATTTATTTCTCTGAATATTTAAATACCTTAACAAGAATCATTTAAAGGGCCGAGATGTAACACTGACTCATGAGTACGTGCACACACGGACAAATGATATAAAACTTCAAAACATAAAAATAAAGAATAGTAAAAGTAATAATTACAATTAAAATTTCATAATAAAGAGTAACAATGTATTCGCGTTTCCCGACGTTTGTCAAGCGTTTGAAACTGTATGAAGGTGTTTTTCGGTCCTCTTTGAAATATAGCTCAGAAATCTTCTTTTAAAACAGGAACTAAACCAACCTTCATACGATTTCAAACGACTGACAGAAGTCAGGAACCGCAAAAAGTAAACACTGTACACTGCATTTAAGACCCACTTGTACATCAACATGAACATATTTAGTAAACACTGTACATTTGCATTTAAGACCCACTTGTTAGGGTAACATTGGCACATCAACATATTTAATAATGAGATTTATGAATTATTTTATGAAAGAGAGAGTTTGGACTTTGATCAAGTTCTTCGGGACTTCCCACTTCTACTACTTCACCTTCATCTAAAACAATTACCCTGAAAGGCATATATATATATATATATATATATATATATATATATATATATATATATATATATATATATATATATATATATATAATATTATATATATATATATATATATATATATATATATTATTATTATTATTATTATTATTATTATTATTATTATTATTATTATTATTATAAAAGTATATTTCCCAATATAATGATAAAATCTAACGTGTGATTTGATTGTAAAGATATAACCACCAAAAACTTCCTTGAAGACCAAATCGCACTCTCTAGTTTGGGTCCAGGTGTAGATAAAATTTAACAAACTTAATACAATCAGAAACTTTAAACGGTATCATTTAATACAATTCCAATAACTTTTTTTCATATACTTAAAAAAAAACAGTAGAACTTACTTTGAGCAATCTTTAATACAATACATTCGATGCGAACTAATAAGTATTGTCTTATTTCGAAAGACTTCTCTCACAACTTTCTGTATTCTCATTTCCGTATTCGAATCCAGTTGAGAAGTCCCTTCGTCTAGGCAAACAATCTGCAATTATGAAACAAAAAAAATAAAAATATCAAATTGAATGCTAAATATTAAATAAATTTTATATACATTTAACACAATCAAAATTTAAAATCTAGGAGAGAATTATTTAGATAAAATTATTTAAAATATAATCGTGGATTCATTTTCCTGATAGAATTATTCACATAACAATTATTTAAAACGTATTCATGCCCATGGGTTTTATTTAGTAGTAACATATTACTGTTTTCCTTCTGATGTACTTCAACACAGGGTTTTAAACATGTGCTAAAATACCCAACAATTAATATCAGCCTCCATCCTTTCTCCCCCACCAAAAAAAAAAACATTTTTTTTTTTAACATATAATAATTCAAATTGCAACACTTTTCAATCATTCATATAAAAAAACCTAAAAATATAAACATTAATCTTACCTTAACTCTTGTCAACAAAGCTCTTGCCAAACAGAATAATTGCCTTTCACCAGCAGACAATTCTTTTCCGCTCTTTAAAAGTGCGTCAAGACCTCCTAAATCATTTACCAAGCTAGTTAAGCCACAGTGTTCCAAAGCCTCCATTATTTCTTCATCTATATTCTCATTTCTGGGATCCAAATTTTCGCGAACAGTTCCATTAAAGAGTAGAGAGTCTTGTGTTACTATTGCCATACTCGTTCTGCAGAAAATAATAATAATAATAATAATAATAATAATAATAATAATAATAATAATAATAATAATAATAATAATATATAATAATATAATATAAATAATATATATATATATATATATATATATATATATATATATATATATATATATATATATATATATATATATATATATATATATATATATATATATATATATATATATATATATATATATATATATATATATATATAATGCCATGGATAACATTTAGTATCCAATGCCGGTCCCAAGACAGGATAAAGGAGGAGGGTTCCTTCACAGGCCTAGATAACCAGTGGGTAAAAAATATCTTTACTTTCAATTCTCAAGGTATATAGTCTCGGAAAACGGACAGATTCAAAGAAGGCGAACATTTAAAAAAACAACTGCAACTCCACTACTCAAAAACTAAGATGCAGTGGCTCGAATATTGCTACTTACAGGGATAAAGAGGGAGATTTTGGATGTTATGAAGGAGACGAAGATAGTCGTCATGGGTCTGGCGGAGACGAGAATCGCGGGAAGAGAAAGAGGTAGAGATCTTGGAGGAGGTTACGTCCTAATGTATTCAGGGGCGTAGGGAGGAGGTTGTAGACATGGAGGCGATATGATAATCGGACTTAAATTGTCTTTTTTATTATTAAGAATGTTTGTTTGATCAGTGACAGTGTGACGGCATGGACGATGAATTAGGGAACAGAATATTCCGACTATTTCGGGTATACGTACCGCAGCAAGGTTGTCGGCAGGAGGAAAAAGATACTTTTATGAAAAGTTTGGAGGAAGCATATAGAGAGGAAGGGAGATTTTAATGGAGGAACTAGTAAGAGAGTGGCTCAATGCCCTATCATAAAGAAGAAAGAAAAGGCTCAACTAAGGTGGCTGTGTCACCTGGAAAGAATGGATGACCAAAGGGTTGCGAAGAGGTGATGGAAGTGGAGACCGAAGAGAAGAAGACCGGGGAGGAGGCGGTGCTTGAGAAACATGGTTTCCCTGACCTGGATGAGATGAGGAGGAGCAACGCTTTTGCTGATCAGAGAAACTGGACAGCAAGGCTGAACCGACTGACAGGCAGAGATAATATCTACCTGGGAGCTGAAAGTGTGTGTGTATATATATGTATATATATATATATATATATATATATATATATATATATATATATATATATATATATATATATATATATATATATATATTATATATATATATATATATATATATATATATATATATATATATATATATGCCTAAAAAAAAAAAATATAAACTTCATTTTATAATTGTAACTATTGCAGTTAATAAAATTTATGATTTTGATTTTGTAAAAGGCTATTCACCAAAACGGAATATATTTATTTTTACATTACAGTTTTGAATACCTACATAATAATTATAAATGTTAAATGCACTAAAGGTTACCTCAACTTCTTTATGCTTATATCCGATATGTCAACGTTGTCAATAAAAATCTTGCCTCTAGTAAGTTCAACAATCCTAAATAAGGCAATAAATATAGAAGACTTCCCTGCTCCTGTTCGGCCAACTATACCAACCTTCTCACAAGATGAGATACTGAAGTTAACATTCCTTAACGAATAGGGATTGTGTTCACTGAAAAGACAAATCCAATTACTATATGAACACTACTTATAAGTGATATATGAATTAGTAAAAATGAAAAAAAAATATATTTGAAAATTAAACATTCATAAACTTATAAGAAACTACTTACTGATATTTAAGGTGAACATTTTCAAAAACAATTTGACCTTGATTGGGCCACCCATATGGTAATGCCACTGGAGTAGGGATCATCATTGGGCTAAACTCGGCCAGCAGATTGGCACTCACACCATTCTGACCTTCCCTTCTCGTACCTTCGAGATACTGATGAACCCTTTCAACAGAAACCAGTTCTCGTTCAGTTTCAGTAAAGGATGTTACAACACCATTTAATTGGCCACTCATATTCATCGCATAAACCAAAACTAATCCAATAATACCTACATAAAATAAAAATTTAACATTAAGTACATTTTGTTTCAAATTATAAAAAATATTAATTAACAATCTTGTCAAATTTATTTTCTTAATTTTAAAGATTCAATCATTAAGGGTATATATTATTTTAGATATTTTTACATGTATATGTTTTATTTTTAATTAAGATACGAAAAGACACATTTTACAGTTAAAATAATTATTTCAACTTTCTTTTTGAATAAAATCTCTATTCAAAATAAATCAAAAACTTTCAGCAAACTGATAAACTATTAATTTCTAACCAGCACCAATTCCATGAGAGTGATGCTGCCAGAGTCCTAAGGCCACAACGCCTGCAAGGATCAAAAGTCCTAGCATCTGAAGCTGAAAATTTAACCACTGAGAACTCACTTGAAGACCAAATTGCGCCCTCTGGTTTTGTTCCAGGTATCGATCTAAGCGTTCTTTGTATCTGAAGGAATATGAAAACAGATATACACCAAAGCGTGTGTGTATGTGTGTGTATGTTATATATATATATATATATATATATATATATATATATATATATATATATATATATATATATATATATATATATATATATATATATATATATATATATATATATATATATATATATATATATATATATATATATATATATATATATATATATTCACTTACACAAATAGTAATATCATGAAAACTACAAAAGCCAAATAACAACTAAATGCTGGTCATTTAGGTCATAAATTAATGCTAAGCTGTAATAAAAACGCAAAATACGTTCAAACAACTTTCATCTCTTAATCAAACTTTCTTCAGTATATGTACGTGTCTCATCACTACTCACTCGGAAGCAGCTATACAGAGGTGAGGACAAACATCAAGACAATATATATATATATATATATATATATATATATATATATATATATATATATATATATATATATATATATATATATATATATATATATATATATATATATATATATATATATATATATATATATATATATATAATGACAGTATGCCTTATTAGTATAATACTTATATCTATAAGGCTTTAAGAGTCTGAAGAAAGGGGGGGGGGAAAATTAAGTGGGAGAATAACTGAAATTAAAATGGAGAAAAACGGATTTCTTTGCAGACATACTGAAGGGATATCTGACCACTCAAAACATTAAAGGTTGGTATATTAACGAGGGTAAACACTAAGTTAAATAATCAAAACACATACATATATAATAACTAATACCCTGTCCTTTTATTTTCAAAAAAAAAAAAAAATAAATACTTCAAACCCAATTACCTGTGACCAGCCCGA
Source organism: Armadillidium nasatum (assembly GCA_009176605.1). Lineage (NCBI taxonomy): Eukaryota > Metazoa > Arthropoda > Malacostraca > Isopoda > Armadillidiidae > Armadillidium > Armadillidium nasatum. Next base: position 202,599 of record SEYY01002077.1, on the reverse strand, counting down.
AGTGACCTAATAATCGGCAACCCGACAATAGTGCTTGCAAAATGCGAGTAGAGAGGAGACAAGGAGAGAGCGTAAATTCGTCTTATGTCTCTCGACGTGTGTCTATAATATTCTTGAATTTTGTAGTAAACTAATAGCAATGGCAGGTAAAACATGAAAATCCAAGGAAGTCCATATATTGTTATAATAATTGAACCTGCATATATATATATATATATATATATATATATATATATATATATATATATATATATATATATATATATATATATATATATATATATATATATATATATATATATATATATATATATATATATATATATATATATATATATATATATTAATGATAGACGATTAAAATTTTTTTGAAGATGACGATGAAATAAAGTATGTTTTAAAAATTTTCTTTATTTCAATAAATTTAACAATTTTATAATAAGGAAGAATTAAATTGCCTTTTCTTTATTCCTTATTTAAATCTGTAAATACAAGTAATTTTAATATATAAGTCAGAGTGTCCCGCTCGCTCTCGATCCCACATATGATCTTATAGATATCAAAGTAGTGGTTATAAGCTAATAAAATTTGCCACGAACAAACCTTGGTGTGTGAGAATCGCGCCGCAACAAAATAAGTGTTGGAAGTGATCGCATTAGCATGAAGGCATGCCAGCAAACGCTTTTCCATGTTACGGAAGGTTGCTGCCATCATATTGGGAGTCACGACGTCAATTGTCTGCCGAATGCTGTCATTCAGCTGCGTGAGAGTGACTTGTTGAGATACAATTTCCCATTCAGCATACCCCGTAGGAAGAAATCTGACTGAGTAAGGTAATGCGACCTTGGTGGTCAAAGTCCCTTGGAAATGACCAGATTTTCAAAGAAGGACTCAATTTCGTACATCCTGACGGACGTTGGACGTGTGGCAAGTGACGACATCCTGCTGAAAATAGCCAGTATGGAGTCCTTCGTCATCCAAATGATTTACGAACTCATTGAAGATGTTGATATTCAAATTTCATTAACTTATAACCAGTACTTTGATATCTACAAGCGCATATCTGGGACCGAAAGCGAGTGGGAAACACTGTAGTACCTTCAGAACATCCATTTTAAAACATTCAATATGTGAGAAAATGGACAGACATGCAAAATTTTGTACTTTTAAATTTTGATGCAGAAACAATCTTTTTCTTCAGTTTCTGTGGTAATTAGATTTCATCTTGGGAGTATATATTTGGCCCCCACTATTAAACAGCCTCCCACTCTCAACAGAAGGTGGATCATATATATATATATATATATATATATATATATATATATATATATATATATATATATATATATATATATATATATATATATATATATATATATCAATTTAAGTAAACTAATCGGCAAAATAATCAACAGAAAATTGACAATGACGATGACAGTTGAAAAAAAAATGCCGATGACAATTAATCGTCCCATATATATATATATATATATATATATATATATATATATATATATATATATATATATATATATATATATATATATATATATATATATATATATATATATATATATATATATATACTCGTATATATATAGTTTATTACATATATTTACCAAAATTTACAACTTACCAAAGATTCCAAAGAGTTGAGCTAAAAATATATTGGCCTGAAATGGTAAAGAATCGTCAATGGTGTAAACGTCTGTGGAAAACCTGTTCAGAATCCTTCCAATAGGATTTAAGTCGAAAAATCCGATTTTAGCCTGTGAATAATTATAAAATGCAAACTAGGAAAATAATTTAATATATTCATATTTTTATGGCAATTAGTTATTGTTGTTGCTGGTGATGTTGTTGTTGCTGATGTTATTGGTATACTTGTAGTTTTTGTTGTTGGTGTTTATTGTAGTTTATTGTTGAAGTTTGTTTTAGTTGTTGTTGTGGTTAAGGCTATTATTGTTGCTGTTAATACTGTTTTTGTATAATGGTAATTGGGTAATGCTCTGACCTCTAAAGGAAGATCGATTATGGAGAAAGAAAAATAAAATAAACAAAAAAAAAAAATAAGAATAGGAAAGAAAATAAATAAATTAAAATATTAACTTACATGAAGAATGGACTCTAGCAGATCACTATGGAGACTTACAGCAGCGCGGATCGTAGAGAAGGCAAAGATGAAGGCTCGCAAGAGAGTGAACAATGTGTGACCGGCTGCGAGGATAAGATAGACGATAAGGAATGACTTGTTCACAGGGTCGAGTCCCTCTACCTTCTGTGACATAACCTGAAAAGGTATATAAATTTCAAAATTACCAATATACCCTAAACATTTGTCAAGTTAAAAGTGAAAAAGAACTACTAGATCGACTTTCGCATTTTTTAGTGGCTATAGTTTTAATATATTGTATTATTGTTTTATTATTATTATTATTATAGTAGTAGTAGTAGTAGTAGTAATAGAGTATTTGCAAAGAGATCTAGTGTCAACAGCGTACAAAAAAAAAAAGATCTTTAACACAACTAAATTGTGCATAATTAAAAGAACATTGCAAAAGTTACAATAAAATAACAGATTCCTATATGGTGAAATGTG